>WNNJ02000692.1:17500-27876 GCA_012934845.2 Pomphorhynchus laevis | reverse complement strand
TTTACTACATTTTGTATTACTGCTTGTACTTACCACATATTCCCCCTCCCGATATATATTAATTTGATCTAATCAGTTTTTATTAATATTCTATCCTTTATCAATATTTGAACATTGGCCCAGTCGAATCAATATTATTAAATTTATTATGAACAACAATTCATTACCTACTAACCCCTTTACCCCCCGTCCCCGATAAACAAATATTCGCATTATTCAATGGTTTTCCTTAGAATATACTGCATGTTTTAAATATTTGACCTGAATTTATATTATTTACTACATTTTGTATTACTGCTTGTACTTACCACATATTCCCCCTCCCGATATATATTAATTTGATCTAATCAGTTTTTATTAATATTCTATCCTTTATCAATATTTGAACATTGGCCCAGTCGAATCAATATTATTAAATTTATTATGAACAACAATTCATTACCTACTAACCCCTTTACCCCCCGTCCCCGATAAACAAATATTCGCATTATTCAATGGTTTTCCTTAGAATATACTGCATGTTTTAAATATTTGACCTGAATTTATATTATTTACTACATTTTGTATTACTGCTTGTACTTACCACATATTCCCCCTCCCGATATATATTAATTTGATCTAATCAGTTTTTATTAATATTCTACCCTTTATCAATATTTGAACATTGGCCCAGTCGAATCAATATTATTAAATTTATTATGAACAACAATTCATTACCTACTAACCCCTTTACCCCCCGTCCCCGATAAACAAATATTCGATGTATTCAAAGGTTTACCTTAGAATATACTGCATGTTTTAAATATTTGACCTGATTTTATATTATTTACTACATTTTGTATTACTGCTTGTACTTACCACATATTCCCCCTCCCGATATATATTAATTTGATATAATCAGTTTTCATTAATATTTTACCCGTCAATCATTTTCACTTTATCCAAATTTAAACAATATTATTCATATTTGAACAATCATTTACACTTTATCTATATTTGAACAATATTATCCATATTTGAACAATGGTCCAGTCGAATCAATATTATGAAATATAAGATGAACTACAATACATCATGTACTAAGCCCTTTTACCCCCTCATATTTGATATAAAAATGTTCACAGTATTCAAAGGGATCCCTTATAATTATACTACTGGTTAATCACATACTTTTTCTAAATTTTTACTGAAATTAATGTTTTGAACTACGCTATTTATTACGGTTTTTACTAACCCATTATTCCCCCTTCACGTTGATGCCCGATTATCTTACCTCTGTGTAGTTCCATTTACATTATTAAACTCTATACCTTCTTTAATACCGCACTATTATGTATATTTTAATATACGTTATAGTTTGTCGTACTATAATGTATAGTGCGTTGTACTATTATGTTTAGTGCGTTGTACTATAATGTGTACTATACCTTGAAAAGACGAAATGTAGAATATCAAAATTATCATACTTTATAAACACTATTCTACTTACAAATTATGTTCATTTCGTAAATATCCGAACGGTAACTATGTAGATCGAGTCTTAATTTGATTATTATTTTAGTCGAATAATATTATGTTAATAAATAGCTTTTTCCAAGAATGAAATCTCTCTTTTGTTCAATTGTTAATTTGAAATATTTGATGAATATCTATAGATGAAAATATTGCTTATTCGTTAGATTAATATTATTGATTTATATATTCACCGAACCGATGGATGGAAAATATTAAACATAAGATTGTTGTAACCGTCTATAAATCTATTCCTATACTAAAAAATAATTACATTTATTAAATATTAATTAACACTTTTAAAATTATATTCATATGTTTAAAAAATTTATTCGTATATCAAATATTAACTAACGCCATGGAAAATTTTAATTTGCAGTCATAATATTATGTTAAACCTACTCTTAACTTAGATCATATTTGTTTTTGCAAAATTAGTGAAAAGACGATTTGCAGTGTAAATGATATTGCTTTCTATTTATGAGAGCTAATATTTAAATTTTGCATTTTAAAATAAATTGAGAATCGATGAACTAACGTAATATATGAAATTATGTGAGAAACGACATTGCATACGTGATTGCATTTTATAACACACATTGAACATTCAGCGTACACTGTATTTTTTATATTTACGTCTAAATAATATAAATTAGCAAAACATTTCAACAGTAAACATCTTTTGCAAAATTAGTGAAAAGACGAATTGTAGACTAACAAAATTGGTAAATTTAGTGAAAAGACGAATTGTAACATTTCAGCAAAGTTGAGAGTGCGCAGTGTGTGCTCTCAAGTGATAGTGTTGCAATGCACTGGTTGGCTAGCAATACATAAGTGGTTAATGATGTTGAGGAATCAATGTCTAATGAAATGCGGTGCATACGGGTAAATATTGCATCTAGTCATGGCGACTAATAATGCAAGAGGTGTCAGTTATGTGACAGTGATTACTGTTACATAGAAAAGTGTACAAAGGCAGTTGTATACTATAGCGA
The DNA here is from genome assembly GCA_012934845.2 of Pomphorhynchus laevis. Lineage (NCBI taxonomy): Eukaryota > Metazoa > Acanthocephala > Palaeacanthocephala > Echinorhynchida > Pomphorhynchidae > Pomphorhynchus > Pomphorhynchus laevis. The sequence goes on along the minus strand of WNNJ02000692.1, from coordinate 25,369 downwards.
TGTTGATTAATCAACATATAACGATAGCGGTGCATAAACATAGTGCGTTTAATCAATGATTAAGGGTACACATAAACGGTGAATAAACGTTGGGCAGATTGGAACACGTTGATAATTTAGCAAATACTACTTTTTGCTGTTGTACGGGGAGCAACAATGAGAGGATTACCTATCAATTGAACGTGATGGGTTCATGAAGTGGTATTATTGAATTGTATGTAGCAACACCTAGTGTGTTGTGTCTAGCATGATGAAAAATAATCCTGTGATACGGGATTAAATGTCTATACCTGGTTGATCGTGCCAGTAATTATACGCTTGTCTCAAAGATTAAGCCATGCATGTGTAAGTGCATACCAGATATGGTGAAAACCGCGAATGGCTCATTACATCAGTCGTAGTTTATGGGACAATATGACAGGTGGATAACTGTGGAAAATCTAGAGCTAATACATGCACAAAAGTCCTGACGCAAGAAAGGACGCATTTATCAGATCAAAGCCAACGTTTTCGCAAGAAAACAAAATTGTGACGACTCTGGGTAAATTTTCGGATTGCCCCGCCTAGAGCGGGCGACGTTGATTGCAAGTGTCTGACCTATCAACTTTTGATGGCAGTCGATATTACTGCCATGGTTGTAACGGGTAACGGGGAATCAGGGTTCGATTCCGGAGAGAGAGCATGAGAAACGGCTGTCACATCCAAGGAAGGCAGCAGGCGCGCAAATTACCCAATCCCCGATCGGGGAGGTAGTGACGAGAAGTAGCGATGCCGCAATCTTTTGATTCGGCAATTGAAATGAGAACAATGAAAGAATTTTATCGAGAATCTATTGGAGGGCAAGTTCTGGTGCCAGCAGCCGCGGTAATTCCAGCTCGAAAAGCGTATGTTAAAGTTGCTGCGGTTAAAACGCTCGTCGTTGGACATCAGGAAATGGTCCGTGGACGGCCTAGAGTCGCTACCACGGATTCACTCCTTTTTATGCCAGTTCATCGTTGATGCACTTTAGTGTGTGTCGCGGTAGAAGGTCAATGTCACTTTGAGAAAATTAGTGTGCTCAACGCAGGCTTTATGCTTGTATAATGCTGCATGGGATGACGGAATAGGGCCTCGGTTCCGTTTCGTTGGTTTACGAAAGCAGAGGTCATGATTAATCGGGACAGACGGGGGCATTCGTATTGCGGTGCTAGAAGTGAAATTCTGTGACCATCGCAAGACGGACAACTGCGAAAGCATTTGCCAAGAATGTTTTCATTAATCAAGAACGAAAGTTAGAGGATCGAAGACGATTAGATACCGTCCTAGTTCTAACTGTAAACTATGCCGACTGGGGATTCGCCAGTGCAATTTAGCTTGGCGAGCACCCTCCGGGAAACCAAAGTGATTGGGTTCCGGGGGGAGTATGGTTGCAAAATCGAAACTTAAAGGAATTGACGGAGGGGCACACCAGAAGTGGAGCCTGCGGCTTAATTTGACTCAACGCGCGAAAGCTTACCCGGTCCGAACACCGTGAGGATTGACAGGTTGAAAGCTCTTTCTTGATCCGGTGGGTAGCGGTGCATGGCCGTTCGTAGTTGGTGAAGTGATTTGTCTGGTTTATTCCGATAACGAACGAGACTCTAGCCTACTAATTAGCGTAGCGATTGTTCGTCGTTACAATGCTTCTTAGAGGGACAGGTGTTGCTTAAGCACACGAAGTAGAGCAATAACAGGTCTGTGATGCCCTCAGATGTTCGAGGCTGCACGCGCGCTACAATGGAGGGCACAAAGCGCACTACGCATGTCGGAAGATATGCGGAATCGTAAATAGCCTTCGTGACTGGGATCGGAGATTGAAATTATTCTTCGTGAACGAGGAATTCCTAGTAAGCGCGAGTCATTATCTCGCGTTGATTAAGTCCCTGCCCTTTGTACACACCGCCCGTCGCTACTACCGATTGAATGATTTGGTGAGGTCTGTGGATAGGTGTCACGGGGCTAACCACCCTGTTGATCTACCTAGAAGCTGCCCAAGCTTGAGCGTTTAGAGGAAGTAAAAGTCGTAACAAGGTTTCTGTAGGTGAACCTGCAGAAGGATCATTGACGCTGAAACCACCTGTATAGGTGGGAACAATCTTGACTGTTACTTCTGTTGTTAACTGATTGATCATGATGAATTCCACGTAAGGGTAAGGTGGAGTTCTAATTATTATTGTCATGTGAATATGACTTGCCTCGATTGTAAACTGTTGTTTACTGAAACTGAATTTGTGGCAATAATATAATGTTCTTGAGCTAGGCAAGAACTATCATTTACTTGTTGATGGTAGCTAAAACAAGAAATGAACGTCGGTGTACAGTGAATCACTTGGCTCGCAAATCGAGGAAGAACGTTGCCATATGTGATAAATTCTGTGAACTGCAGGACACACGGAACAGATAGTTTTTGAACGCAAATGACAGCTGTGAGGTCAAACTCATAGCTACATCCGTTTGAGGTCGATTAATATGAATATATTAACAGTGTTAGTGATGACTACATATTAAATAACGCTGCTAACGATAAGTGCATAATGCAGGCGAGCAATTCTAATCAGTGACTATATATAGTAGAACATGCTAGCTGAACTGCACTATATCTTGAAACACGGACGATAACTCTGCGTAACTGGGTATTGATAATCATATGAGTGAAGTGTCGTCGTGATTGATCGATATTTGGCCTCAAATCGGGTGAGATAATCCGCTGAATTTAAGCATATTAATAAGCGGAAGAAAAGAAACCAACTGGGATTCTATTAGTAATGGCGAATGAACATAGAAAGGCCATCATCGAATTTTGATGCTGCTAGTATCAAAAAGTGTGATGTTGGTGTCGTTACCGTTCTAATGCTGTTGTGTAGTGTAAGTTTGATTGAACGCAACTTACCCAGAGAGGGTGAAAGGCCCGTGATACTACTAAAATGGCATTCTGGTGACGATGTTTGAGTAGAATTGCTTGAGAGTGCAGTTCGAAATTGTGTGGCAAACCCCATACAAGTCTAAGTATTGTTGCGAGACCGATAGCGAACAAGTACCATGAGGGAAAGTTGAAAAGTACTCTGAAAAGAGAGTTCACAAGTGCGTGAAACTGTACTCTGCAAAGCGAATGATTGAGTGATAGAAATGTTTATCATTCAAGTACTATGTGTTGTTGATTGAATGCATGTCAATGTGTTGATAGCATTGCACGCAGTACTGTAATTGATGATGTTTATGGTTGCTCGGTGATCTTGCGTTAGCGCGGTATCTTGTCGAACGGGATCTTCTCATGAAGTATCCTACAGCAATGTATCGTTATCTGTATCTCTGATGCAGTTGCTATCGTTACTTCATTGTTAGAAAATGCCTCGAACTATGTGCGCTGCTTATATGTGCGGTTCGCATACGTGAATTTGTACAGTGACTGTTTGTACGTTTGAAGGTTCATAGAGAGCAACACGATTTGCTAAGAATCATTCGAACCGTCTTGAAACACGGACTAAGGAGTTCAACTCGAACGCAAGTCGTTTTCTGAAACGAAATTTAAAGGCAAAGTGAAAACAACTCTATATGAGATGCGAACAAATGCGTGAGCGCTGATGATAAGCACAAGTGATGAGTGGCACAGATGTAATTGCTGCCTACTGCACCTGAGCGTTCAGGTTGAGACCCGAAAGATGGTGAACTATGCCTGAGTAGAATGAAGCCAGGGGAAACTCTGGTGGAGGTTCGTAGCGGTTTTGACGTGCAAATCAATCGCCAAACTTGGGTATAGGGGCGAAAGACTAATCGAACCATCTAGTTGCTGGTTCCCTCCGAAGTTTCCCTCAGGAAAGCTGGTGCGCATATTAGTTTTACCTGGTAAAGCTAATGATTGGAGGAATCGGAGCTGTAATAACTTTGACCTACTCTCAAACTTAAAACGGGTAAGAACTCTCTTGCTGCTTAATTGAGCAGGGAGTATGAATAGAGTGCGCCAAGTGGGCCATTTTTGGTAAGCAGAACTGGCGCTGTGGGATGAACTGAACGTTGAGCTAAGGTGCCAGATACGTTTCTCATGAGATGCCATAAAAGGTGTTGGTTGATATTGACAGCAGGACGGTGGCCATGGAAGCTGGCATCTGCTAAGGAGTGTGTAACAACTCACCTGCCGAATCAACTAGCCCTGAAAATGGATGGCGCTGTAGACATGAACCTATGCTTAACCGTTGATATTGTGTCTGGTCTATTCAGAATTGAAAAGTGATCAACGTGTAGGAGGGCGAAGACGTTAGCATTGAAGCGTGGAGTGTAAGCTCCCGTGAAGCTGGCGCTTGTGCAGATCTTAGTGGCAGTAGCGAGTATTCAAATGAGAACTTTGAAGACTGAAGTGGAGAAGGGTTCCATGTGAACATTAATTGAACATGGTTCAGCCGATCCTAAGAGTATGTGAAATTCAGTGATTAGTGTGGAGCTTTCAGCTCACGCAATCGAAAGGGAATCGGGTTAATCTTCCCGAGCCAGGATGCGGATTATGTCATGTTTCTTTGAAATGTGGCAAAAACGGTAACGTTGACAAACCCAGAGACGCCATGCGATGTTCGGGGAAGAGTTCTCTCTTCTTTGTTAGGTAACATATCCCTGGAAACGAGTTATTCGGAGACAGGGACTAATTGCCGTATTGCGACGCGATTACTGCGTAGCACCGTGCACATCGTGTGGTTCATAAAAATCTGGGGGCGTGATATTAGTCTCGTTCCTGATCGTACCTAATTCCGCAGCAGGTCTCCAAGGTATATAGCCTCTAGTTGATGGGGTAAAGTAGGCAAGGGAAGTCGGCAAGATAGATCCGTAACTTTGGAAAAAGGATTGGCTCTGAGGACTGAGTTGATCGGGCTGTCGCAAGAGGGAGGCGGTAGCATTTGGGGACTGATCGATGGCGTTGCCGCAAGGTAGCGTTCTGAGGTCGGACCCCGATGCCTTCTGTCCTTTCGACGGCTTCAGCTTTTCGGTGCATGGTACTTTGTGCTGTGTACAGTAATCGGTTAGCGTCGAACAGTCAAACCAGAACTGGTACGGACAAGGGGAATCTAACTGTTTAATTAAAACAGAGCATTGCGATAGCCGTCACCGGTGTTGACGCAATGTGATTTCTGCCCAGTGCTCAGAAGGTTAACGTGGCGAAATCTAAACAAGCGCGGGTAAACGGCGGAAGTAACTATGACTTTCTCGAGGTAACTCAAGTGCAATATGTGTGATTTTTGTGCTGTTAGTAAGAAATCGATATACAAGGCGCTGTGTAACCATTACGAGAATGCCCATAGCATTACCGACTTGATATATAAATGTTCAAGATGTCTGAATTTCCAAAGCGATAAAATTACATCTATTGCTAATCACTACAAAGTCTGTAAGCGTAATTTTCTTAACCACAATGAAATACCTGCGAATGACGTTGAAGAGAGTATAAATCAACAAAATAGCGACATTATTAATATTGTATATCCAGCTCCTGATGACAATAAAATATCTTGCCCTCAATGCCGAAAAACTTATATAGGTCGACAACGTCATAGTGCACTAGTTTCGCATTTTAGTGATAAACACGCGAATAAAGACTTCGTTTTCTTTTGCGAAAACTGTGAGCGGCCGGTCACGAAGATTTATCACTGTATGAGAGTTCACTATAAGAACTGCATTGCAGCAAAGGGGAATGTCGATTTAGAGAATGATAAATGCAAAGGAGAAAAAGTAGGTTCCTGTCAACAGACTACGGATTGTCAGTGCCATCGTTTAATATACAGGGGATCCTCAATGACAACGATAACTTGCCCGGTATGTAAGGCCGACTTTAAGGGGCGATCTCGTCATCGTATCTTTGCGGAACACTTTCGCAGCTCTCACAACAGCATGACTTATTGCTATGAATGCGAACATTGCTCTACCATATTGAGCGACAACGTGAAAGTAGTACAGGGCCATTACAGTGTTTGCGCAAGAATGGTATCTGCTGGCTACACTATCCCGAGAGGTAAAAAACGGGACGCCAATAATAGCTCTCTTACATCTGTTCTTGACGACAAGTCTTCATCCCATATACTAACCAGTATTGCCAGCATTAAATGTGTAAATGAATCTCTTCTAAATATCGGTCCCAAATATTCACCGGACGGTATGTCGTTTATCTCCGGACAAACCGTGTGCGAGAACAGTACATCAACGGAACAAAATGCGAGTACCAACATTTCCTTTGACAATGGGTGTACCTCAAGCGTGCTAATATATCCCGACCACTTAAAAGTTACCAATAATTCATCTAAATCGATTGTGTCTAATTTAACTGTTCATAAGTTTGTTGACCAGGTGGTCTCCACAATGAATCAATCTAACCTTTCTAGTCAATATGGTGATGACAACTTGTCAGATCCAGACTACGTTCCCAATAATTCATCGGACGAATTTACAAACCTAGATCGTTGTCCTGAAATGTATGATAACTTCTCGTTTCTCCCTGCCCAAGCTATTGAAATCATCACAACTGAATTAGCAAGACCCGATCTAAACCACCGTTATTCCAATTTCCTATCACGAATGTTAACTAATATTGCCACTTTTAGAGACGCCCCCTCAATAAATGACATCAACTGTCTTATGTTTGACGTTACATCATATTTTAGACCACGCCAGGTCCGCTTCAGCCCTTCTACTTACGATAGAGCGAAAAAACTCGGGGTTGTACCTTTGAGCTTCAGTAGATCTAGCACTTGTTTGATGCGGTCTATTGCAATGATGGTTTTTAACAACCCAGTTAGATGGACATGGGTGGCTAAAGATCTAATATTTCACATCGAACGACATAAGGACTACTACACAAAGTTAATAAACACTCGCACATGCATTGGGTTACACCTAAATGACATCATCAAACAGATGAAAAGCAATGTCTTCTGCAGCTCTGATGTTGTCCTTCAATCAGCTGCTGAGGTATACAAGTCATCTTTTAAAATCATAGGAAGCGAAGTGGAGCATGACCGTCTTTATTTCCCTGAAATAACTAATGCTAGAATAGATAGAGTACACTATTTGGCAGAAATCTCTAAGGATCACATAGTGCCTTGCGTTCTTATCAAAGGCTCATCAAAAAAAAGTCAAAAGAACCTTACAAGGAGAAGAAATCGAGGATTATATTTTTCAAACACCAAAAAATTAGTCAAAGAGATTATGGGCGAAAATCATCAAATTCAGTGTCCCCTAACTCCAAAAGAAGTCCAGACTCACTACACAAATATCTTTAAGAAAGACGTTTCTCGAGTAAACGTCAATGCTGGGAACACTCGCATCAAGTTCCACAACTACAAACAATTAGCCTCATTAATCTCACCAGAGGAAGTTTTGACAACAATCAGGAACTCACCTGCAAATGCTAGTCCTGGACCAGATTGTATTACATTAACAGACCTGAAAAAGTACGACCCACATGGTTGCATTCTTGCCATTATTTACAATTTCTGTATGTCGGCACGCTACATGCCCAATTCTTGGCGGTGTCACAGGAGCATACTGCTACCAAAGACCGGAAAATTAAAATTTGACGACTGCGAGCTTGGAAAACGATCACGAGATATAGATAATTGGAGACCAATTACAGTTTCCTCGACCATCGCTAGGACGCTACACAAACTACTACTCAAGCGAATTACCAACAGCTTTGTCTTTAGATCTAGACAGGCAGCTTTTTCTACAAGCGGTTGCGCGAAAAACATACAGCTAGTGCAATTATTTCAAAAGTATTGCAACCAAAACATGCAACCGTACTGCCTTGCGTTTCTCGATGTTAAGTCGGCGTTTGACACATTAGACCATGATGCCCTTTTTGTTGCACTGTCCAAT
>WNNJ02000692.1:7500-12500 GCA_012934845.2 Pomphorhynchus laevis | reverse complement strand
TATATTATTTACTACATTTTGTATTACTGCTTGTACTTACCACATATTCCCCCTCCCGATATATATTAATTTGATCTAATCAGTTTTTATTAATATTCTACCCTTTATCAATATTTGAACATTGGCCCAGTCGAATCAATATTATTAAATTTATTATGAACAACAATTCATTACCTACTAACCCCTTTACCCCCCGTCCCCGATAAACAAATATTCGCATTATTCAATGGTTTTCCTTAGAATATACTGCATGTTTTAAATATTTGACCTGAATTTATATTATTTACTACATTTTGTATTACTGCTTGTACTTACCACATATTCCCCCTCCCGATATATATTAATTTGATCTAATCAGTTTTTATTAATATTCTACCCTTTATCAATATTTGAACATTGGCCCAGTCGAATCAATATTATTAAATTTATTATGAACAACAATTCATTACCTACTAACCCCTTTACCCCCCGTCCCCGATAAACAAATATTCGATGTATTCAAAGGTTTACCTTAGAATATACTGCATGTTTTAAATATTTGACCTGATTTTATATTATTTACTACATTTTGTATTACTGCTTGTACTTACCACATATTCCCCCTCCCGATATATATTAATTTGATATAATCAGTTTTCATTAATATTTTACCCGTCAATCATTTTCACTTTATCCAAATTTAAACAATATTATTCATATTTGAACAATCATTTACACTTTATCTATATTTGAACAATATTATCCATATTTGAACAATGGTCCAGTCGAATCAATATTATGAAATATAAGATGAACTACAATACATCATGTACTAAGCCCTTTTACCCCCTCATATTTGATATAAAAATGTTCACAGTATTCAAAGGGATCCCTTATAATTATACTACTGGTTAATCACATACTTTTTCTAAATTTTTACTGAAATTAATGTTTTGAACTACGCTATTTATTACGGTTTTTACTAACCCATTATTCCCCCTTCACGTTGATGCCCGATTATCTTACCTCTGTGTAGTTCCATTTACATTATTAAACTCTATACCTTCTTTAATACCGCACTATTATGTATATTTTAATATACGTTATAGTTTGTCGTACTATAATGTATAGTGCGTTGTACTATTATGTTTAGTGCGTTGTACTATAATGTGTACTATACCTTGAAAAGACGAAATGTAGAATATCAAAATTATCATACTTTATAAACACTATTCTACTTACAAATTATGTTCATTTCGTAAATATCCGAACGGTAACTATGTAGATCGAGTCTTAATTTGATTATTATTTTAGTCGAATAATATTATGTTAATAAATAGCTTTTTCCAAGAATGAAATCTCTCTTTTGTTCAATTGTTAATTTGAAATATTTGATGAATATCTATAGATGAAAATATTGCTTATTCGTTAGATTAATATTATTGATTTATATATTCACCGAACCGATGGATGGAAAATATTAAACATAAGATTGTTGTAACCGTCTATAAATCTATTCCTATACTAAAAAATAATTACATTTATTAAATATTAATTAACACTTTTAAAATTATATTCATATGTTTAAAAAATTTATTCGTATATCAAATATTAACTAACGCCATGGAAAATTTTAATTTGCAGTCATAATATTATGTTAAACCTACTCTTAACTTAGATCATATTTGTTTTTGCAAAATTAGTGAAAAGACGATTTGCAGTGTAAATGATATTGCTTTCTATTTATGAGAGCTAATATTTAAATTTTGCATTTTAAAATAAATTGAGAATCGATGAACTAACGTAATATATGAAATTATGTGAGAAACGACATTGCATACGTGATTGCATTTTATAACACACATTGAACATTCAGCGTACACTGTATTTTTTATATTTACGTCTAAATAATATAAATTAGCAAAACATTTCAACAGTAAACATCTTTTGCAAAATTAGTGAAAAGACGAATTGTAGACTAACAAAATTGGTAAATTTAGTGAAAAGACGAATTGTAACATTTCAGCAAAGTTGAGAGTGCGCAGTGTGTGCTCTCAAGTGATAGTGTTGCAATGCACTGGTTGGCTAGCAATACATAAGTGGTTAATGATGTTGAGGAATCAATGTCTAATGAAATGCGGTGCATACGGGTAAATATTGCATCTAGTCATGGCGACTAATAATGCAAGAGGTGTCAGTTATGTGACAGTGATTACTGTTACATAGAAAAGTGTACAAAGGCAGTTGTATACTATAGCGATGTTGATTAATCAACATATAACGATAGCGGTGCATAAACATAGTGCGTTTAATCAATGATTAAGGGTACACATAAACGGTGAATAAACGTTGGGCAGATTGGAACACGTTGATAATTTAGCAAATACTACTTTTTGCTGTTGTACGGGGAGCAACAATGAGAGGATTACCTATCAATTGAACGTGATGGGTTCATGAAGTGGTATTATTGAATTGTATGTAGCAACACCTAGTGTGTTGTGTCTAGCATGATGAAAAATAATCCTGTGATACGGGATTAAATGTCTATACCTGGTTGATCGTGCCAGTAATTATACGCTTGTCTCAAAGATTAAGCCATGCATGTGTAAGTGCATACCAGATATGGTGAAAACCGCGAATGGCTCATTACATCAGTCGTAGTTTATGGGACAATATGACAGGTGGATAACTGTGGAAAATCTAGAGCTAATACATGCACAAAAGTCCTGACGCAAGAAAGGACGCATTTATCAGATCAAAGCCAACGTTTTCGCAAGAAAACAAAATTGTGACGACTCTGGGTAAATTTTCGGATTGCCCCGCCTAGAGCGGGCGACGTTGATTGCAAGTGTCTGACCTATCAACTTTTGATGGCAGTCGATATTACTGCCATGGTTGTAACGGGTAACGGGGAATCAGGGTTCGATTCCGGAGAGAGAGCATGAGAAACGGCTGTCACATCCAAGGAAGGCAGCAGGCGCGCAAATTACCCAATCCCCGATCGGGGAGGTAGTGACGAGAAGTAGCGATGCCGCAATCTTTTGATTCGGCAATTGAAATGAGAACAATGAAAGAATTTTATCGAGAATCTATTGGAGGGCAAGTTCTGGTGCCAGCAGCCGCGGTAATTCCAGCTCGAAAAGCGTATGTTAAAGTTGCTGCGGTTAAAACGCTCGTCGTTGGACATCAGGAAATGGTCCGTGGACGGCCTAGAGTCGCTACCACGGATTCACTCCTTTTTATGCCAGTTCATCGTTGATGCACTTTAGTGTGTGTCGCGGTAGAAGGTCAATGTCACTTTGAGAAAATTAGTGTGCTCAACGCAGGCTTTATGCTTGTATAATGCTGCATGGGATGACGGAATAGGGCCTCGGTTCCGTTTCGTTGGTTTACGAAAGCAGAGGTCATGATTAATCGGGACAGACGGGGGCATTCGTATTGCGGTGCTAGAAGTGAAATTCTGTGACCATCGCAAGACGGACAACTGCGAAAGCATTTGCCAAGAATGTTTTCATTAATCAAGAACGAAAGTTAGAGGATCGAAGACGATTAGATACCGTCCTAGTTCTAACTGTAAACTATGCCGACTGGGGATTCGCCAGTGCAATTTAGCTTGGCGAGCACCCTCCGGGAAACCAAAGTGATTGGGTTCCGGGGGGAGTATGGTTGCAAAATCGAAACTTAAAGGAATTGACGGAGGGGCACACCAGAAGTGGAGCCTGCGGCTTAATTTGACTCAACGCGCGAAAGCTTACCCGGTCCGAACACCGTGAGGATTGACAGGTTGAAAGCTCTTTCTTGATCCGGTGGGTAGCGGTGCATGGCCGTTCGTAGTTGGTGAAGTGATTTGTCTGGTTTATTCCGATAACGAACGAGACTCTAGCCTACTAATTAGCGTAGCGATTGTTCGTCGTTACAATGCTTCTTAGAGGGACAGGTGTTGCTTAAGCACACGAAGTAGAGCAATAACAGGTCTGTGATGCCCTCAGATGTTCGAGGCTGCACGCGCGCTACAATGGAGGGCACAAAGCGCACTACGCATGTCGGAAGATATGCGGAATCGTAAATAGCCTTCGTGACTGGGATCGGAGATTGAAATTATTCTTCGTGAACGAGGAATTCCTAGTAAGCGCGAGTCATTATCTCGCGTTGATTAAGTCCCTGCCCTTTGTACACACCGCCCGTCGCTACTACCGATTGAATGATTTGGTGAGGTCTGTGGATAGGTGTCACGGGGCTAACCACCCTGTTGATCTACCTAGAAGCTGCCCAAGCTTGAGCGTTTAGAGGAAGTAAAAGTCGTAACAAGGTTTCTGTAGGTGAACCTGCAGAAGGATCATTGACGCTGAAACCACCTGTATAGGTGGGAACAATCTTGACTGTTACTTCTGTTGTTAACTGATTGATCATGATGAATTCCACGTAAGGGTAAGGTGGAGTTCTAATTATTATTGTCATGTGAATATGACTTGCCTCGATTGTAAACTGTTGTTTACTGAAACTGAATTTGTGGCAATAATATAATGTTCTTGAGCTAGGCAAGAACTATCGTTTACTTGTTGATGGTAGCTAAAACAAGAAATGAACGTCGGTGTACAGTGAATCACTTGGCTCGCAAATCGAGGAAGAACGTTGCCATATGTGATAATTTCTGTGAACTGCAGGACACACGGAACAGATAGTTTTTGAACGCAAATGACAGCTGTGAGGTCAAACTCATAGCTACATCCGTTTGAGGTCGATTAATATGAATATATTAACAGTGTTAGTGATGACTACATATTAAATAACGCTGCTAACGATAAGTGCATAATGCAGGCGAGCAATTCTAATCAGTGACTATATATAGTAGAACATGCTAGCTGAACTGCACTATATCTTGAAACACGGACGATAACTCTGCGTAACTGGGTATTGATAATCATATGAGTGAAGTGTCGTCGTGATTGATCGATATTTGGCCTCAAATCGGGTGAGATAATCCGCTGAATTTAAGCATATTAATAAGCGGAAGAAAAGAA
>WNNJ02000692.1:0-2500 GCA_012934845.2 Pomphorhynchus laevis | reverse complement strand
TAATTTGATCTAATCAGTTTTTATTAATATTCTATCCTTTATCAATATTTGAACATTGGCCCAGTCGAATCAATATTATTAAATTTATTATGAACAACAATTCATTACCTACTAACCCCTTTACCCCCCGTCCCCGATAAACAAATATTCGCATTATTCAATGGTTTTCCTTAGAATATACTGCATGTTTTAAATATTTGACCTGAATTTATATTATTTACTACATTTTGTATTACTGCTTGTACTTACCACATATTCCCCCTCCCGATATATATTAATTTGATCTAATCAGTTTTTATTAATATTCTATCCTTTATCAATATTTGAACATTGGCCCAGTCGAATCAATATTATTAAATTTATTATGAACAACAATTCATTACCTACTAACCCCTTTACCCCCCGTCCCCGATAAACAAATATTCGCATTATTCAATGGTTTTCCTTAGAATATACTGCATGTTTTAAATATTTGACCTGAATTTATATTATTTACTACATTTTGTATTACTGCTTGTACTTACCACATATTCCCCCTCCCGATATATATTAATTTGATCTAATCAGTTTTTATTAATATTCTATCCTTTATCAATATTTGAACATTGGCCCAGTCGAATCAATATTATTAAATTTATTATGAACAACAATTCATTACCTACTAACCCCTTTACCCCCCGTCCCCGATAAACAAATATTCGCATTATTCAATGGTTTTCCTTAGAATATACTGCATGTTTTAAATATTTGACCTGAATTTATATTATTTACTACATTTTGTATTACTGCTTGTACTTACCACATATTCCCCCTCCCGATATATATTAATTTGATCTAATCAGTTTTTATTAATATTCTACCCTTTATCAATATTTGAACATTGGCCCAGTCGAATCAATATTATTAAATTTATTATGAACAACAATTCATTACCTACTAACCCCTTTACCCCCCGTCCCCGATAAACAAATATTCGATGTATTCAAAGGTTTACCTTAGAATATACTGCATGTTTTAAATATTTGACCTGATTTTATATTATTTACTACATTTTGTATTACTGCTTGTACTTACCACATATTCCCCCTCCCGATATATATTAATTTGATATAATCAGTTTTCATTAATATTTTACCCGTCAATCATTTTCACTTTATCCAAATTTAAACAATATTATTCATATTTGAACAATCATTTACACTTTATCTATATTTGAACAATATTATCCATATTTGAACAATGGTCCAGTCGAATCAATATTATGAAATATAAGATGAACTACAATACATCATGTACTAAGCCCTTTTACCCCCTCATATTTGATATAAAAATGTTCACAGTATTCAAAGGGATCCCTTATAATTATACTACTGGTTAATCACATACTTTTTCTAAATTTTTACTGAAATTAATGTTTTGAACTACGCTATTTATTACGGTTTTTACTAACCCATTATTCCCCCTTCACGTTGATGCCCGATTATCTTACCTCTGTGTAGTTCCATTTACATTATTAAACTCTATACCTTCTTTAATACCGCACTATTATGTATATTTTAATATACGTTATAGTTTGTCGTACTATAATGTATAGTGCGTTGTACTATTATGTTTAGTGCGTTGTACTATAATGTGTACTATACCTTGAAAAGACGAAATGTAGAATATCAAAATTATCATACTTTATAAACACTATTCTACTTACAAATTATGTTCATTTCGTAAATATCCGAACGGTAACTATGTAGATCGAGTCTTAATTTGATTATTATTTTAGTCGAATAATATTATGTTAATAAATAGCTTTTTCCAAGAATGAAATCTCTCTTTTGTTCAATTGTTAATTTGAAATATTTGATGAATATCTATAGATGAAAATATTGCTTATTCGTTAGATTAATATTATTGATTTATATATTCACCGAACCGATGGATGGAAAATATTAAACATAAGATTGTTGTAACCGTCTATAAATCTATTCCTATACTAAAAAATAATTACATTTATTAAATATTAATTAACACTTTTAAAATTATATTCATATGTTTAAAAAATTTATTCGTATATCAAATATTAACTAACGCCATGGAAAATTTTAATTTGCAGTCATAATATTATGTTAAACCTACTCTTAACTTAGATCATATTTGTTTTTGCAAAATTAGTGAAAAGACGATTTGCAGTGTAAATGATATTGCTTTCTATTTATGAGAGCTAATATTTAAATTTTGCATTTTAAAATAAATTGAGAATCGATGAACTAACGTAATATATGAAATTATGTGAGAAACGACATTGCATACGTGATTGCATTTTATAACACACATTGAACATTCAGCGTACACTGTATTTTTTATATTTACGTCTAAATAATATAAATTAGCAAAACATTTCAACAGTAAACATCTTTTGCAAAATTAGTGAAAAGACGAATTGTAGACTAACAAAATTGGTAAATTTAGTGAAAAGACGAATTGTAACATTTCAGCAAAGTTGAGA
>WNNJ02000068.1:0-95072 GCA_012934845.2 Pomphorhynchus laevis | reverse complement strand
TTATTTAATTAATATTATATATTAATATATATATAATATTATAATTATATATTTGATATATAAATATTAATTCATATTATATTTAATGTTTAATTTTTAAGAGAATGTTCAAGATGTTTATCTGAAATTATTTTTAATTTAAAAAAAATATAAAATTTTATTTTTTTAATTAAAAACTTAAATTTAAAGGTAGCAATTGAAATGTGTTATTTGAACATGTTGATCATTTAATCAAATAATTTCGACAAAAATTGAATTGTCAGAAACCGGATTAGTAGTCGAACTACGATTGTTATACTATTCATCTGTATATTTTCAAAGTTCTGTCTATTCGTTGTTTGATACCCTAAAATATTTGTATGTGATTTGAATATGATTTTGCAAACATTTGTCCTGTACAGACCTAATAGATTTCTGGTAAAAATGTCCGTGTGTCTTTTTTATCCTAATTTTACTAATTGTAACGATTAACAAATAGAGTAAATCGTATACTTGTATAATATAATGTCTATATCGTAGTTCTACATTAATTATAATAATTTTAATTATAATAATTTTAATTATAATTTTATTAATTATTAAGTAAGAAAAAACCTAAACGATTATTTGTCGATTATTTATTATAATGAAGAGTGGTCCCGCTCCATCATCGGGTGCCCCTACGTCTTTCGACAACGCGATCTTGTGGCTTTGACGTGTGCTTACAGAGAAGTCAATAGAGAGTGCATGCTCGAGGTTTGAACCCCGTACATAGAGTTCGCAAAGCACACGCCTCCACCATTCGGCCACGCGGGGGATTATTTATTATAATAAATAATCGAAAATTAAATGTTATTTATTAAATTAAAAAATATTATTAATTATTTACTTAGTTCAGGTGTATAGTGATTAATCGCGGGCTAATTTCGATACACAATAATTTCATAATAGTTGCATAATTTGCCACTAAAAATATTCTGATCATAATGACTGTGAAAATATTAAGATATTACCAAGATATTGTCTTGGTAATACAAGGTCGCTAATCCGCCAGATTCTTTAACTATATTAACAGGTTCTTAAATACACTTTCCAGCTTTAATATGCGTGTTTTACATTTTAGGCAAATCGATATTATCTGCAAAATCAGTATCTACACATTTTTTTACATGCCGTAATATTTTGCAATTTCCCATTTCCCTTTAATGAGAGCAATAATTATAAGAGCAATTATTTTTTAAGCAAATTGCTCAAAGCTGTATCAGCGGACCGATATTATGACTTTAATAGCTTAATGAACATTGTTCTTTGTTCCATCAAAGTTTCGTAAACAGGAACGAATGTTAGCTGATATAGCTAGTAGAATTTAGCAAATTCCTTATTTAGAGATTCAAACCACAATTGGTATCAATTTCGGATAAAATCACCATCCGGCCATCTTTAGTAAGCACAAACAATCTACCTATTTCAGACATTAAATGTTCATAAAATCATTGTTTACCAATATAATCCACATTATTTAATGACTTATGCTTTCAAAATTTGTCATAATAATGATTTTCTTAATTTCAAATAATTAATTAATTTCAAATCCATTATAAATTGCATCATTTTTGTTTTGTACAAAGATGCTTGTAATTTTCGAGTGAAGCGGTAATTTATAATAATAATGATTTTCTTAACAAAAATAATACATAGGTAAAGTAGATTAAAAACAAAAATAGGAAAAAACCGTCAGAAATCATCGTCTTTCTGAGAAACTTATCCAATTCTTCCATCATCTTCAAGGCCTCAGGTACAGTGGGATCTAAGCCCTCACCCCAATCCAACACGCCGCGTTTCGACTGAACCACGCGGGATATTTCACACACGGAAGAGTTCAATCGAGGCGGACTATCCTGGGTAAGCGAGAGATGAAGAGCTTAAGAAACCTAGGCCTTTGCTCTGAGGGACGTCTCTAGAAAACAAGACTAATCCCGAGATAGCCCAAGTGCCCCTGAGGCGCACCTGAGTTTTCCCTTTCAATGGCAGATGCTGGGCCCGTTTCAGAGCGCATCTAGCTCTCTTCAGGGTACGTTTAGGTCTATACAGGTCTGCTTTCGCAGACCAGTTCACTGTAACGGTGAACCCAATGTATTGTACTCGACTCGTGAAGGCAGGGAGGGTTTATTAGTCAAGATAGAGGAGAGAGCAGAGAGTGCTAATCTCTTAAATTTTTGCTTAATTGCCGGGGTGCCATGAAAGACAATTACCTGTGATTTGGCGGAGTTTAAAATAAGATTGGACCTGAGTAACTGATCTTTTAATCTTAAGAAGAAACGGCTGATGTCCGAGACTACATCATTGCACCTGCATCCAGAGAACAGGGCTGTGGTATCATCAGCGTATACCACTACACCTTGTTTGCGCTTAAATATTTTAAAGAGTTCAATGGATGCAGCAAGATATAGTATTGGAGAAAAAGGGGAGCTTTGGGGCACACCCGTAATATTGTAGAAATGACGGCATCAGCGTCATCATCATAAAAAAACATTGGTGTACAACAGTATCTCAACCCTGTTAACAATTCTCGCAAGCAACCGAGAGACCTGAGAGAAGAGGTAACAAAGGGAATGGAGATGCGGTCAAATGCAGCAGAAAAATAAAGGAAAACAGTCACAGCAAGTGACTTATTTTCCTTACAGAACTGATGCACCTTACCTTCAGCTGAATAGACCGAGCGACCTTTGACAAACCCATGGAAACCAGGTGGGATCAAATTTCGCCTACTTAAATGATTGCGAATTCTATGTGCAAGCGCTTTTCCATAGATCGATACGAAAGAATTTTTAATCGATATAGGCCGCAGGTCTTTAAGACATGAGACCGGATTGACTTTTGGTAAAAATATTCGTCTACTAATGTTGATGCCGACAACATCAGATGGCGCAGCAAGTAGCATTGTGACGGCCACTTCTATTCTTTGTTCGGCTGTCAAAAGCTGACAGACACGACAAGAGGGTGGAGCGAGGGATTTGGAGGTGCCCGGAAGAAGCCCCGACGAGGAGTTAAGAATATCAGTGACAGATATATATCTACTCCTAAAGTCTATCTAAGGCCGGATTGGTTGAAGTGATTGAGTGGCTCCATAATTATGTATGAATAGTGACTCCTCCAAAACTTTATCAATACCTATTTTTCCAATTCAGCCCAATGCTCTATCCTTTTAACAGACAAACTTCTTCTTGAATATCTTCCAGAAAGAAGACTGGGCAGGATTAAGAAAAGCAATGCTTGATCTATCCTTACCCAGTTGAAACCTATATCTAGTGCTCCAATATTCTTTTGAGATAACTTGTCTGGCAGAAGCAAAGAGGTTGGGAAGTCGGGGCACATACGCTAAGATCTTGAGTTTTGTCGAAGTTGGGCTGTAAACGTGAACTTTATAGGTAGTCGAAAGTATCGCGGAAGCTTGCAAAGAGAGGTAGGAATTAAATTAAGTCAAACTCTTATTACCAATTCGGGTTACGCGTTGGATAGCTGCCTAACAAAGGCCACTCTGATATAAGTAAAGTAAAATCTTCTAAGCAGCATATCCTTCTCTATCCGCCAACGAATCAGGTCATGACAGGTTGACATATGTTGTCGCGACTGCTCCGTACAGTGGGGTTTAAACAACCACATCTCATGGAGCAGTAATAAGTCGAGGAGTAAATTTTTGATGTGCAATGAAAGGTGGGGGACGGTGGTTTGTGAATAAGATAACCGTTATTGGCTCTACGGAATGCCGCATTAATCCAACGACCAGTTCTATCGTTAAAATCACTAAGTACCATGCCATAGCCGCTATCAATAATCATATCCAGGAGGTCACGATTCTTGTAAATCTTCCCTGGACGGATGTTGGCATTGGCTAGACTGAGGCGTTTACCGTTCTAACAGAGTGAAACTACTAACAAGAAATGGATGGACAAGAATAGTCGAGTAGAAGGGATGATCTTAAGAAGCATTTAACTAAGATTTAAAGACCTTGAGATGAAGAGGAGTGAGGCGGGGTTATATACGGACATAGTGGGTACAAATGTGCTTAGGAATGAATCGAGTAATGTTCTGTGGGAGACGGATGGAGCGCGTCTCCTGAATGACTTTTATATCTGCATTTCTACCATATAAAGGTAAAAGGGCAGAAGCACCTCCCGAATTTCACTGATGAATAATCAGTGAAAAAAGCTCATGAGAACTATGCATTGTGTTAAGGGGATCCAGCTGCTCCAGTATCAAGTACTGTGGAGTCTGCATCATTTAAATATGTCTAAGCTTAGTCAGCGAGGATAAGTGCGTTGCACCCTCTGTGTTCCAACTATGGCGGGGACCATCCTGCATGGTCTCGTAAATGTTTCTTCTTTAAACAATGTCATAACAAATTTTCCTCTACGGTAAAAGTCAAAAGAAACGACTCAAGTTTTTCTGCATCCGCCTTTAGGTTGTCGGACGAAGATCTTCTCGGAACCATCGATGCTAGCAAACAATTCACTTTTAAGCAGATGGAGAGTCGCCAATCTACTTTCGGTAATGTATTTTGCTCCTGAGATTCCCAGACAGCAAGTCCTGGCTGAAACTAAAAATAGGGGGCTCCGCTCACGACGTAGCCCCTCTCAAAATTAGCAAAATCTAAAGAAAAAGACATTAAGGTCTCCCAGGTAAATGAAGACACTGCCCGTGGGCAAGTGCTCGCCCAGGATGGAGTTAGTGGCGGAAAGAGCAACCTTTCCGCCCCTAGCTCTGTCACAGGATGAGGCAATGCTAACCAGCTAACCTGACACAATGCAGAATACTCGTGAGCCTTTTTCACTGAATATCCTTCAGTGGAATTCTTTACCTCTGGAGACTTGGAAACAGAATACTTGAATTTATGTAAAGATAATATCTCCATCTAGGAAATATTCAATTTAATCCAATTCAAGCTTCCCTAAAAATTAATAACTTACCTTCTCATTTAGAGGAAAGTGACATGGATGTCCTAAAGACGACGTTTAGGCTCTCCTAAATTAGACCAGTCACTAACAAAAGTGGTATGGCGCTTCCCATAGCGCTTTATACTACGTCAGCTGATAATGGTGACGTTCTGGCCAACTCGGCCTTTAACCCTTTTCTGGGATATAATCTTCGGTTCACAGTCAATGATTCTGATGATTTAACGTACCCGTACTGTAAGGCTTGTCACCAGTGGGGGCATTGGGGGTCGAGCTGTGCTAGCACGAAGACTTGCGAAGTCTGTTCTCTTGCTTCATGCGATAATTTGATTAAGAGAGTGAAATGCAAGGCTCCCCCATTTGTTTAAATTGTAAAGAAGCGCATCCTGCTTGGTAAAGGAAGTGCGCCAATTAAAAGAACAAAAGAGACTTATTCGTTTGTCCAAAATCAATTTAAGTTAAGCAGCCTTCTGTAACCAACTATGTTCCGGACAGGATGTCTGACAAGGACATTCTCCAGATCATTCACTCTATATACGTTTTATATTAAATCAGATGAAGAACATGGTATCATATCTTTTAACATCACTATTTTCTTCTCCAGAGTATAAGCCGCAAAATGTTCCTGTTTCCAAAAAAAAGAGTGGCTTCGGCACATGTGATTCTTCCTTTAAAAGTGAGGAAGCAGCTCAAACAGAAGATTAACGGTCAGGGAAATGAAGACATTGCCCGTGGGCAATTGCCCACTCTGGTCGAAGTTAGTGGCAGAGAGGGCAACCTTTCCGCTCCTAGCTTTGTCTAGGGATGTGGCAATCCAACCCAGCTGACCTAACACAATGCATAGTTCTCGTGAGCTTTTTTCACTGAATATTCATCAGTGAAATTCGGGAGGTGCTTCTGCCCTTAGACTTCTATCTGGTAGAGATGCAGATATAATATTCATTCAGGAGACGCACTCTATCCGTCTCCCCTAGGACATTACTCGATTCATTCCTAAGCACATTTGTACCCACTATGTCCGTATATAACCCCGCCTCACTCCTCTTCATCTCAAGGTCTTTAAATCTTAGTTAAATGCTTCTTAAGATCATCCCTTCTACTCGACTATTCTTGTCCATCCATTTCTTGTTAGTAGTTTCACTCTGTTAGAACGGTAAACGCCTCAGTCTAGCCAATGCCAACATCCGTCCAGGGAAGATTTACAAGAATCGTGACCTCCTGGATATGATTATTGATAGCGGCTATGGCATGGTACTTAGTGATTTTAGCGATAGAACTAATCGTTGGATTAATGCGGCATTCCGTAGAGCCAATAACGGTTATCTTATTCACAAACCACCGTCCCCCACCTTTCATTGCACATCAAAAATTTACTCCTCGACTTATTACTGCTCCATGAGATGTGGTTGTTTAAACCCCACTGTACGGAGCAGTCGCGACAACATATGTCAACCTGTCATGACCTGATTCGTTGGCAGATAGAGGAGGATATGCTGCTTAGAAGGAGATTCCACTTTGCTCCTATCAGAGTGGCCTTTTTTTAGGCAGTTATCCAACGCGTAACCCGAATTGGTAACGAGAGTCTGACTTAATTTAATTCCTACCTCTCTTTGCAAGCTTCCGCGATACTTTCGACTACCTATAAAGTTCACATTTACAGTCCAACTCCGACAAAACTCAAGATATTAGCGTATGTGCTCCGTCTTCCCAACCTCTTTGCTTCTGCCAGACAAGTTATCTCGAAAGAATATTGGAGCACTATATATAGTGCTCCCAGTTCCAACTGGGTAAGGATAGATCAAGCATTGCTTCCGTTAATCCTGTCCAGTCTTCCTTCTGGAAGATATTCAAGAAGAAGAAGTTTGTCTGTTAAAAGGATAGAGCATTGGGCTGAATTGGAAAAATAGGTATTGATAAAGTTTTGGAGGAGTCACTATTCATACATAATTATGGAGCCACTCAATCACTTCAACCAATCCGGCCTTAGATAGACTTTAGGAGTAGAGATATATCTGTCACTGATATTCTTAACTCCTTGGGGCCTCTTACGGGCACCTCCAAATCCGTCGCTCCACCCTCTTGTCGTGTTTGTCAGCTTTTGACAGCCGAACAAAGAATAGAAGTGGCCGTCACAATGCTACTTGCTGCCCATCCGATGTTTTCGGCATCAACATTAGTAGACGAATATTTTTACCAAAAGGAAAATGCTATCAAAATAGGAATAAGTATAGATTAAATAATAACAATAGAAATAAAATTTGCAATTCGTTATAAAATGACTTAAATGCTTACTTTGATAAGTTGATTAATAGTACAAGCTGACAGAAATAATAGGATCGGATTTAAGTTAATATATTCCTAAAATAAGGTATAAACTCCTACCACTATTAGAACGAAAAATTTGTAATTATAATAAAGAATTGAAATCTATATGTAACGATAATATTAGAAACATTATAGAAACTGAATGCAATTGCAAAAGTCTTAATTTTGATAAAATAAATGAACGTATATGCACTCATAATCTAGAATTAATTAAAAACAATGAATTAAGGAAATGCTATAACAATGGGAATAAATATAGATTAAATAACAACAAATAATATTCAAGATTTTTCCCGACAACCACTGGTTGGGTCGTGGAGGCAGTGCAAGAAGCAAACTACTCTAGACATCGCGATCCTGGGCGACAGACCAGAGTTCTCTTTCAGGTAGCCCAAGGCAGTATTCTGCTAGTTTCGAGATTTGATCTCTCCACCGGTATTGAGGTCTACCTCGAGGTCTCTTTTCAAAGAGTCCGGCCTGGAACACCTCCGAGGAAGGCGATCCCTAGACATCTGCAGAACGTGTCCTAGCCATCGCAGCTGACTATCTTTGATGTGGAGAAGCAGCGAATTTACTCCGAGTCCATCCCGGATGATCGAATTCCTAACCTGATCTCTAAGGATAAGGCCGGCAACACCGCGAAGGAATTTCATTTCGGTCGCCTGTATCCGAGATATTATCATTTCGGTCATAACCCAAAGCTCATGGTCATAGGTTAAGATAGGAACGAAGATTGCGTGATCAACCAAAAGCTTCGCCCGAAGACTGAGTTCTCGCTTCACAAAGACAGACCGGGAGAAAGAACTCACTGCTGCGTTCGCTACACAAATTCGCTTCTCAATCTCCAAAATGTTCCTGCCGTCCCTAGAAAACAATACCCCACAATACTTAAAATCCTCCACATTAGGAAGAACCTCTTCCCCAATCCGGATTGACATTGACACCTGAATCCGAGACGAACACAGAGACAGTTTTGGAAGTACTAAGCAACATCCCAGCCGCTTTGCATTCCATCGTGAATCGATCTAGTAAGCATTGTAAGTCCACAATACAAGAAGTCAACAAAAAACGTCATCTGCAAAAGGCAGAGATGGTATCCTGATGGAACCGAACTGAACACCGACATCCGTCAGAGTAGCCCGTCTCATAATTTTGTCCATGTAAACAAGGAACACGAATGGAGACAAAGCACAATCCTGACGAAGCTCAACGCCTACTGGAAATGATTCAGAGTACCTACCTATAATACGAACACAACCCATACAGTGTTCTTATATAGAAGCAACAGTTACCCGAAGATAGTGTGGTACCCTATACTTCCTTAGTACCTCTCCCAACCTTTCTCGCGGAACTCGTTCGAACGACTTCTCTAAATCTACAAAGCACATGTAGACCAGTTGAGCAAACTCCCAAGAACGTTCAAAAATAGTTGAGAGAGTAAAAAAGCTGATCCGTAGTTCCACGACCTGGACGAAAGCCACATTGCTCCTCTTGCAACTATCCGTTAACTCTTCTTTTTCTTCAGCGTTTGTTCTTTTTCGTTACGGAACCCGCTTTTTCCACTGTCACGCCAATGGGCCTTATTGATGGTTGATGTTCGTTTGCGCGAAGAACGCAGCCGTACCATCATAATCGCCTATTCGCGAAGTTCATTGAGACACCATTTCGTACTGTTGATGCGACTGTTTGGTTTTACGACTGGCTTGTCACGAAATCTATTGCCAACCCCCTCCTTTCTCAGCACAGGCTTGGGACCGGCCATGGCGGAGTTATATATGATATATACTGACAAGTCAATATTCCAATAAAAGGATATAACAGACTATTGCCTATCTCTGTGGTAGGGGTCTATTACCTATCCCATTGGCGTCTGTTGTAGGCGCATTCCGGGTTAAACTTCCCGACGAAGGTTGTAAAACAGCATGCAGGTTTATACTTTCCTGTTCGTGTTAATTTAAAAAGTTGTATGAAATTTTTTCTTATTAATATAACGTCACTAGTAGTTTTATTCATATAGCAACTATATGTGGAGTGACGAATCTTAACTTCTGCGCTAGAGCTTTGCTCGTGCTTTGTAGCTAGAGAGCTTTTGCTAGTGCATTGTATTTCAGCTGTATACAAGCGTCTTGCTTGTTCAGCAGCCTTGGTAAGCTGATGAATGAAGGAGCGATTACATACGTGTTGTCATGTGAAGCAACTGCTTACGCAAACCATACCAGATGTAAGGCTGGTCACCGGTGGAGGAGCGTGCGCTTAGTGATTTCCTTTCAGAGGTTTACTGAGGACCAAGTACTGTCGAAGTTGTGTAGCTACAGGGCCACACTGATGATACCACCCTGTAGTGATGAGTAGACTAAGGTCGAAACGCATCATTGGGAGCTAGGCGTCTGTTGTAGGCGCATTCCGGGTAAAGCTTCCCGACGAATGTTGTAAAAACAGCGTGTCTCTCGCCAACACTCCTCCTTTCTCAGCACGGGGTTAGGACCGGCCGTATACTTGACTCAAGAATCCTAGCAAATAGCTTACCAGTTTGGATAAGAAGAGTGATGCCCCGATAATTGGAACACACTCTTCGGTCACCTTTCTTAAATATCGGTGCCACCACCCCAGTTCGCCTCTTACTAGGAGCCTTGCCTGATATCAATGCAACATTGAAGATCCGTGTTAGCCACTTCATGATGCCAACAACGTCGAGAGCCTTTAAAGCTTCAGGTCGAATCACGTCTACTCCAGAAGACTTGCCATTACGAAGTTTTTGAACAACATCAATGTCCTCTTCCAAAGAGATGAGCTCTTTCGTTGGTTCTATAGACTCTACTTCTACAAGAGAAGGCATATTTATCGGATATAGGATACTCCTAAAATGCTCTTTCCAACAACCAAGAATTTCTTCAATTTCAGCTAGCATAGATCTTCTCTTGTCATTGACTGTTTTAGTAGTTTTTCTGATTTCCAACACGAAGGTTCCTGATCGTCCTCCAGAACATCTTCGAAGCTAACCTATAATCAAGTTCTAAGTGCTCTCCAAACTTCTACAAAGTGCCTTCTTCGCTTCGGTAACTGCTTAAGCTAAAGCTCTCTTTGCCCTTTGCTACTTGTCTACAGCTTCCACTGATTTATCTGACAAAGTTGCCTTATAAGCCAGCTTTCTCTGTTGGACAAAATCTCTAACTGTTGGTGTCCACCAAGCAGTTCGAGTATTTCCTCCGCTACAAGCATCTAATGCCTTCGAGCCACAACTTTTCACAGTTGCTTTGGCAAGCGAGGATCTGAACATATTCCATTCCTGATCAATGCTCTTCACCTATTATGGAAACCGAGAGAAGTCCCCCCGGATGTATCGAGAAAAACGTTTTTTTTGACAGAAACATCTGCTAGACGCTCCCAGCACGCCCTCATACAACGTTTGGGTTTAACAGGCTTGTCTAGCATCTTATCCGGCCATCGAAGTTTACTAACTACAAGGTAGTGATCGGTTGACAGCTCAGCCCCTCTCTTCACACGAGTGTCTAGAACATAACGTCGAAGATCAGATGAAACGACTACAAAATCGATCATTGATCTTTGACTGAGAGAATATTGATGCCACGTGCATCTATGGATCTCCTTATGTTCAAACATGGTGTTGGTTATGCACAAGTTGTTACGAGAACAAAAGTGCAATAATTCTACACAACTTGCATTTAGATCTGAGAGTCCGTTCCTTCCCAACACTCCTTTCAAATTGATACTGTCGCTACCAACATGATCATTGAAGTCACCCAATCGAACGAGGGAATCTCAATCAGGAGTACTATCAGACAGAGCAGGAAGATCTTCCACGAAGGCTGCGTATTCCTAGATAATGTTGGGAGCATACGTACACACAACAGTCACCCCCTTCCCACTTTGACTAAAAGTCTCAGAGATCCCAGCCTTTCGTTCACTGGGTTAAACCCTCTACCACGAGGGTTTAACCCAGTGAACGAAAGGGTAGTTCAAGATTCAACCTTGATCCAAAAGTTTAGTTCCAGAATAGTGAAGAGAAGTCACTCCGACTATTTCAAGACTGAAGCAAACCATCTCTTCAACTAATTATGGTTCCCTCCCCGCCTCAACTACAATATAAGGATCGTTTATAGTCGAACTAAAGGGGTTTGCATATTAGTTAGTTTTGTACTAGTCGATTTTGATCTTAAATGCCTAATAATGGATGAGGAATAGGGGCCGAAAGAGGAATAGTGGCCGAAAGAGGAATAGGGGCCGAAAGAGGAATAGGGGCAGAAAGAGGGATAGGGGCCGAAAGAGGATTAGGGGCCGAAAGAGGAATAAGGGCCGAAAGAGGAATAGAGGCCGAAAGAGGAATAGGGGTCGAAAGAGGAATAGGGGCCAAAGAAGAATAGGGGCCGAATGAGGAATAGGGGCCGAAAGAAGAATAAGGGCCGAAAGAGTAATAAGGGCCGAAAGAGGAATAAGGGCCGAAAGAGGAATAGGAATCGAAAGAGGAATAGGGGCCGAAAGACGAATAGGGGCCGAAAGAGGAATAGGTGCCGAAAAAGGAATATAGACCGAAAGAAGAATAGAGGCCGAAAGAGGAATAGGGGTCGAAAGAGGAATAGGGGCCGAAAGAGGAATAGGGGTCGAAATAGGAATATAGGCCTTTTCAAGCAAGTTTAATAGATTTTTATTTTTCTCATAATGTAGAATTATACATCAACAAAGTATTATTATAATATTAAATTTACAATATACAAATCAACAAAATATTATTTAAAATCAATTTAAACAATTAAGTGAAAAATTTACGGATAAAATACGCAGACAGTTATCTTATATGATTTGTTCAACTGACAAGTTGATAATAAACAATATACTTTGTATTAGAATAAGATACACAAGATAATCAAATTTCAGCTGAGGAAATACGTTATAAGCATGTATTTGGCCCTGCTGCTATGTTGGGTCGAGGAATATGGCCGAAACCTGATAGCATAGCAGTTACTCGTTATGATCTCTATTGCTTATTCGAATACATCGTAAATTATTTATTAGTCAATTCATAAAAATTGATTTTTATTTTAAATTTTAATTATAAACTTTATCGTTATATAAATATAAATTATAAAAAATCTTACATAATTATTTAGTATTTATAAATAATTATTTATTATTTTTATTTAGTTAATGAGAAAGTCAGTTGATGATATAAAAAAATATTTGGTTGCTATATAAGCAGTATCATATAGTTGACGAAACATTTCTAGTAATATAACCTCTGTCAGAAATACTGAAACTATGTATTATTGATACGACTATTTTTCTGCTAATTTTAAGCAAGTTTAATGATTTTTTCTACTTATTTTAATGGATAAGTATAAAGCAACAAATATTATTAAAAAATATTATTAGATTTAAGACAATCAGTTAGTCAGCTTGAAGTAAAGAACTATCATGTAATATACCCTAAACTCTTCTGAGAATACACCTTGTATATACTATAACTGCGTTGCATCCTCAAATTCAAGATGATATCAAATGTATGAGAAATACTGCATAAAGCTTTTTAAACACTTAAAGACTTGGTCGAAACAGTGAAGCTATCATTGCGCAATGAATTGCGCAATTCGAATCCCAATCATAAATATCGGACCTTTTTTAAATTTGAATATCCAATTGATTAAGAGGCCATGAATACATATTTAAACTTTAAACGATTCCATAGATAATATTTGAATGAGCTTTCCTTAGATGCAGTATTATAAGAGATTTTCTTAATAAATACAGTTAATAAATACAACAAAAGAATACAGTTAAAGTTTATCAGATCTTCTTAATCTGCAACAATATTACTCTGTCTTTTGATCTCTAACTGGATCAGACCTGCACGTATGCAATACCGCGACACCTTGCGATTGAGCCACTCAGGGACTGTCACAAACATGAGATCCCAATCGCTGCGCACGACGATCAGTAGTCTCGACATTAGATGTTTAAGAAATCATATTCATTGCTCAAGAGACGTTTTCTAGATAATAAGACTAGTCCTGAGATTGCTAGTCCCAGGTACACCTGAACGTGCTTTCTTAATGGCAGACGCTGGGTCCTGTTCAGGGCCCATCCTGCTATCTTCAGGACACCATTGAATCTATTCAAGTCTAATCCAACGACCTAGTTCACCGAAATGATGAAATACATGTATCTTACTCGATTTGTGAAGGAAGTAATGATATGATTTACAATGATAGTTTATGATTTACCATATTACCAGTCTCTTTAACTTTCAAGTTGTAGGGGTTCCATGAAAAAAATCACCTGCGTTTTGGAAGAAAATATAAAGGAGGTTGGATAGGCTAACTGAACTTTTAATCTTAAAAAGTAATGACTTATTTAAGCGACTACATCCTACACTAGTATCGATAGAGCAGTGCGGTACGCTCATCATATACCACCAGATGTTGGTCGCCCAAAGTGGAAGCGACTAAGTACAAGATATAATAGAGAGGGAATCTATTTGACACACTAGTAATTGACTAAAACTGCCGCTCATCTGGGTCGTCGTAGTAGAATGTTTGGTATACAGCATTATTTTCACTGATGAGGTCCACCTACGCTGATTGTAGTGTACAGTGCTGCATCTAGGATTAAAGAATTCACACGAGGATAATTGATGATGAAGCCGACCAAATGATGATTATTTTCACTGTTAACAATTCTTTAAGACAGCTTAAGGCACTTATGAGAGGAGACAACAAAGGGAATGAAAATAGGTCAAATGATCAGTTCAATTATGCTGTTCAATCAAAGCGTTTAAACAATGCATAAATTCCGTGATTTGTTGATGATTTTTCATTATATAAGCCAATTTATAGTGAGCTTCGCACTCATTTACACTAATACTAAACACGATGATATCGATTGCTCGATTATTGCGCATTTCAGAACAAAGTTACAAAATTTAAGCATGATAATAAGTTTCACTTTGAGAGAAAACTGACATTCGATGTTAAGTTAGATCGTGAAGGCCTTTTCGCTATGCATTAATTACGCTAAAAATGCAAAATCAAAAAGTATGCATCAAAGTTAGTGATAACTTAATAACTGAAGATTACTTAATATCTAATCACCTCTTAACAGAGCTTTTTGCAACTCTAGGCGATCGTACTCAACAAATCGATTACAATATGCTTACATGTGACGAATCATTTCATCTTTCATGGATAAACGCTTATCCAGTACGCGATGAATTACTAAGGCTGAAACAATGCACGTATGCAGAATCCGATAATCTTCCGTCCTTCCTACTTCGAAACATTGCTAATAATATTGTCCATCATTTAGTTCAAGTCTTTAAATACTCGTCTGAGTATTTAAAAATAATAATCGTCTCCCAGACGATTGGAAGAAATCCATTAAAAAAGGGTGATCGTACAACGTAAGCAATTACAAACCGAACAGCTTAACATGCATTTACTGTAAAGTCCTCGAACGTTTGATTTTACGATATATGAATGCTCGTGTAACCAGAAACTTATCCTTACACACCTATCAGCATGGTTTTCGCTCGCACAGATCAACATCTACGAACCTTTTGATCGCTCGTAACAGCTGGCTCAAGTCCTTGGATAAAGGTTTTTATAGTGATGTTAGATTTATTGACTTAGCTAAGGCATTTGACACGGTAGATCACACCATACTGTTACGAAAACTTATAACTTGTAAGTTTAATTTACACTGCGTCACTTGGATTACTTATATCCTGTCAGCCAGTAAATCGGCAGTCCGAGTAGAAATATCTTTATCTGACTGGGTGAGCATTAGAATGGGTGTTCCTCAAGGTCTATTCTCAGTCCATTATTTATTATATTCATAAATGATCTGCCTGACATTATTAATTCACTTTTGCTGATGTACACGGATGATATTAAGTTGTGGGGCGAGATTAGATCTGATCTAGATGGATAAATTCACTAAGCGGACTTGGACGCTCTTTTTAAATAGGCAAATGAAAATAATATAAAAGTTTGTGTAACAAAGTGAGCATATATGCATTTGAGCAAATAATATTTAGATCACTGTTATTGCATAGGATCCGTAGTATTACCTACAGTCGATCATTTTAAATACATGAATTATTGTGGCAAACAACTTAAAAGTAAAACAAATACAAATGAAATGTGCTCTAGGGCAATGAGAACATTTTGTATTATCAAGAGATGTTTCATAAAACTCTCAAATGAAAATTTTCCCTGTTTGTTTAATACATACAAATTTTGCCCAACTCTCCTAGCCCACCATCCACATCCGCATCAAACTCCGCCTTCATCTCGTTACTTTTCGTCTCATCGCTGTCGGCCCCTCATCGTTCATCAACCTTCCTTTCTTAGACGACACTCGCCCCACCTCGCTATCGCTGCGTTCCCGTCATACCCTCTTACTTCGCGTTCCTAATTACTCCAACAAATACGGTCTCCGATCCTTCCTCGTTGCCACCTCACTCGCCTGGAATCAACTCCTCCTCGACGTCCGCCGCGCCCCCTCCTTTATCACATTCAAACGCCTCCTCCGTTCACACCTTCTCGACACCTGATTTACAGTTTTGTTTTGTTGTGGTCATGTAAGCGTGCGCTGGCACGCATTTGCCACGTTAAAATAAATCTTTTTTATACGAAGGTAGCATTTTAATGGATAGCTCTAAAGTGTCGTATCCACATTCTTACTGTGAGGTTCTCCAGATAGAAAGAATCCTGAGACGAGCATCTAAATGCGTTACATGTGTGGGAGATCTACCATACAACGATCGCTTACGGCGTTTAAATATGAAACCAATGTCTGATATGCGAGAAATTAAAGATCTTATCATTTGATGTGCTGTGAAAGATCCTACAAGTCCCATTAATTTTATGTTCACCTTTCAGACTGCAACTAACACTAGGAGTCATGAATTTATTCAGAGAATGTATTGAAGGTTGAAAAAGCTTATTTTTATTTCTTTATGTGATGCTACCATATGAGCATTTACTTTAAGGTAGACTATGATTTTTTAATTATTATTAATCGAAAAATTTAAAATCGTCACAATTTGGGTTACCCGTAAATGGGTCCGTTTGGTATAGTACTGTTTGTTCACTAATTGACAAACTGACCGTTTTCCACTGATCAGGGTTCTTCAAGGTATTGTACATGGAACTTTCGGAAGGAGCGAGACGCTCTCCACCAGATGCTGAACAATAATATGAATAGTAATGTAAATAATTTTTTTAAAGTATAGATACTTTCTACACAAACGAATATTTGAAATTATTATTATTATTAGTATTACAAGTTAGAAATTGTAATACTGAGTTTGAACTTTCTTGGCTGCTTAATAAACTACTTACATTTGAGATAAAATAACATACACAAATTACAAGCTTGAACACACAATATAATAACATACAATCTAAAGTAAATACAACAATCCTAAATACATACAATCGAAGAAATTGCTAAATTAATCGGCCTTGAAGAGCGTGTTGTACGTGGCTATACTTAACGATATCGCCAGATCAGCCGATATAGTGAACACCGAAACTCCTTTATCAATCTTAAACACACAACTTATTATACTAATACATTCTTCGGTTCGTCTCGCTCAAAAACACATGCCGAAAGGAAAACCGTCTGATCGACGGTTGTGCTGTGGATGCAATGGTCCGTCTGCAAAGTGCAAAGGTTGCAGATGTGCGAAGACAGGAATTCATTGCACGAATTGCCGTGCACCCGAATGTAGCAATTGCGTACATATAGGACCACAGACGATGCCTTTGACTTCTGATGCGGAGCCAATCACATTTGGAGAGAACACTCGTGATATACAGAAGGATGTAGATTATATACCAGTGCACGTTGAAGTAGCCCAATTGCTGCAAAAGGATACACCACGCTGCTCTCAGTATATCCCTGTCAGTCAAGAAAATGAAATTAATCATTTCGATAATCGAAGCCAAACACAGAATTTTTTTGATGAATGCATCAAATGGGGACCTAACTTATTTCGCTTACCTCGATGCAATGCGACTCATCAGTTTATCGCAACGCTAGCAGATCTGTTCAAATCCGCTGCGACGTCAGACGACTCAGAAAACAATTTACTTCAACTCGCTACAGTATTTTGTCAATTAATAAGACAAGATATTGGCAGTAAAAAGATCAGTATGATTCGCAAGATACTAGAACGCAGGTTGCGCATGTGGCATCACAACGAGCATCATAACTTGTTTCGTGAAGCAGCGATTATTCAGAGCAGGATGGAGGTTAAAAGTAGAAACTATACAAATAATCATGCTGAGAAGAGGTGGTATAAGGATTTTATAAAACTGATGACACATGGGAAAACAACAAGCGCGGTACGCATGTTATCATTGGATGGAATCAGAAATGGGGTGCATCAAATGGATGACAAGCTAGAAAATCATATGACGGTACGAGACAAGCTAACTATTCTACACCCAGAGGCTGGAGAACTTAATCGGTCGTTAGTTCTGAGCATGCCATTGGAAGGGGTATGTGATCATTATTCAGAGGTATTCCAATGTATCGATTTGCAAATGATTCAATCTATAAGCAAAACTGTTCAAGGAAGCTGTGGACCTTCAGGTATGGATGCCAAAGATTGGTGTATGATGCTCAATGAATTCGGCCGTGATTCTCTACAATTGGCAGATGCTCTGGCAAAGTTTGCATGTCGTTTGGCCTCAAAAGAAATAAGTTCGCATAACGCTGTTGCATTGACGGCAAGTCGTCTGGTCCCGTTGAACAAACAGCCGGGAATCCGGCCAATCGGAGTGGGAGAAGTATGCCGACGAATAATAGCCAAGGCAATTCTTTCAACGGTGACAAGGGATATCGCCGAAGTAGCTGGTAGCGTACAACTGTGTGCTACACAACGATGCGGAGCAGAATCAGTTATTCACTCTATTAGGAATTCATTTGAATTGTCGAACGATGTCTGTGTGTTGCAGATAGATGCTAGCAATGCGTTCAATGCGATAAATCGCAAATTGGCATTAACGAACATTAAGAATGTATGTCCGGCCATATATCGTGTGCTGAAGAACTGCTACCAGAAAGACCCTATATTAACTGTGCAAGACGAGATTTTAATCTCAAAAGAGGGATTCACGCAAGGTGATCCATTGGCGATGGCGGCATTCGCAATGGCAACACTCCCTCTTATTAATGACCTGAGAAAGAGGGTACCTTCTGTTATGCACCGATGGTACGCAGATGATGCATGTTGCGTAGGACGACCGGAAGATCTAATTAAAGTATGGCAGGATATAGTTACAATCGGTCCGCTATATGGATTTCATGTGAATGTAGCAAAAAGTAAATTACTAGTGCATAAAAGTCATATGCCCCATGTTAAAAAGATTTTTCAAAATGCAGGGATTTGCACGAGTGACGAAGGCATCGTTCACTTGGGATCTCCGATAGGAACACACACATTCACAAAATCTCATTTAATCGATAGGGTAGCCAAATGGACAAAAATGGTTAAACAGTTATCTGAAATTGCGGAGATTGATGCTCAAATTGCATATAGCGCCTTTTGCTACGCTATACAACACAAGTGGAGTTACGTGATTCGGACGTGCAAGGTAGAGGTGGAGTGGTTTGATCAGTTACGGAGTTCTATCTACAATGATTTGTTACCAAAATTTACTGGTCAAGGGGACATAACGGAAACTATGCGAATGGTCTATTCGCTACCGTCAAGATGTGGCGGTCTGGGAATTCGAAATGACTGGGATAATGCCGATAACATATATAGCCGATCGATAAGAATATGTGAACCCATCTTGCGTGGTATTAAAGGGCAAGAACTAACAACTTTACAAAGACAAATAAGTGAACAAATTTATAATGAAGCTAAACTAGATACTAAACGCAAAGTTGTACATACGGTAGAATTATTAGATGAAAGGATGAAATGTCTAATAGCATATGCATCAGAAAAGGGAGCTTCTTCGTGGCTAACGACAAGACCAAACAATATATATCAATCAGTACTTGACACACAACAATTTATAGACGCCATATGTGTAAGATATAATTTGCCGTTAAAAGATTGTAAAGCGCGCTGTGCGTGTGGTTCACTGCTTGATCCATCACATGCTCTCTCATGTCGGACGGGAGGAACAACTATAATTAGACATGATATAATACGGAATGTCATTGCCAACGAAATAGGGGACATTTGTAAAGATGTGGAGCTTAAACCGGTTTTGAGGCCCGTTCCGAACAATTACCATTTTGAAGTAGAAACCACAACGAGAGATGTGAACGCAAGGTCAGACATATTATGCCGTGGAATTTACGGTAGAGGATTGGTGCGGTCCTATTTGGACGTATGTATATTTAACACACTTGCACCTTCCTACATCGAGAAGTCACCGACCATGAGTCATACATACCACGCGAACAGGAAAATTGCAAAATATGCCCAGCGCATTGTAGAGATTGAACGCTCGATATTCATCCCACTTACCTTTTCAACTGCTGGAGGAATTGGTCTCGAAGCGCATAAGTTACTTAAATGGATCGCACATCAAAAGGCAATAAGGCACAAAACCAGTTATTCGGCATGTATCTCGATAATTAGGTCTAGAGTGAGCATTGCACTGGCTCAAGCAGCTTCGATGTGTATACGCGCTACCCGAATACCTATACGTGAGCAACTACATAGTAGAAGAGCTCAGCACACAAATATACAATCGCAGGAATTCGGATATTTCGGGGACCAAGAATTCGATTGATATTTAATAAAACAATATAATAACGGATCAATGTTTTGACTTTGTGAGCTATCGGCCCATTTGCGGGAACCTACAGTTGTGATTATTAGTATTTTGGAATAAAAAATAATAATAAAAAAAAGTATTACAAGTTATAGCCAAATGGCTGTTTCAACTGATCACATAGGAAATAAAAAAGAAAAGAAAAGAAGAAAAAAAAGTTAATAGCGGTTACATAATATTGTATACATTCGGAATGCCATGATCGTTAATCCACTGACGAAGTTGAACTTTAAATTGAGATAAGTCCTTGGTACATGCTATTTCTCCTGGCAACGTGTTCCAGGCGTTTAATGCTCGATGTGAGAGCCTAGCCAAACTCACTACTTTACCGTGGGGAAACTTAAATAGTTTCAACGGGTGGTCACGATGCGTCTGAGAACAAACTTTAACATAGCACGAGGGA
Source organism: Pomphorhynchus laevis (assembly GCA_012934845.2). NCBI lineage: Eukaryota > Metazoa > Acanthocephala > Palaeacanthocephala > Echinorhynchida > Pomphorhynchidae > Pomphorhynchus > Pomphorhynchus laevis. Next base: position 74,595 of record WNNJ02000068.1, on the reverse strand, counting down.
AAACCATATATCCCATTAACCATTCGCCATAATGCAAATGTTTTTAAATTTTGTCTGATAGCTTCCTCGTTGGGAAATCATTTAACACTCGAAACTGTTGAGAGATGTATCCTCTTGAATGTGTCTCTACTCGTCCGAGGAGCTCGTAAGCTGAAGACGCACAAGCTAGTTCAAGATATACCTTTCTGTTGATTGACACAAGTGATTCTGCATAATCAATGTAGTGATGATTTGAGACGGTACCAGCAAAAATCTTTAGGATATGCAGGCCCTGTTTTTCCAATCCTCCCGACATTGAAGCGACAAATGGGATGAATACACCACGCTCTACTTCATGAATGCGTTTGCCATATTTTGATATTTTTCTATTTTCATTGTATTCGAAATTCTGACTGACAGATCGAATCATGCTTAGTTAAGCAAAAATTTAAAATATGTTGACGTCTATAAACGTCCTCTCGAACCAGTCATTTTTCAATCCTGAGCATGCAATGCCAAGGCGATCACTCTCATTATGTGGCGTTGAAGACTTGTTAAACTTTAGTTTGTTGGGAACGGTTGCGAGAGGCAGTTCAACTTCAACAAAATGACAAACCTTAGCTTGTTCATTTGCAAATATATATCTAAATGCGTTGTGACGAATTATCTGGAAACCTTCTGTTTTATATGAGAGTGTATGGGAAATCTTGATGTATTCACCACAAGGTCACTTTTTTCATTGAATTTATATATTCAATGGGCGAGACAGGTTGGATTCAATATGCCAAGTCCACTGAATTTTATAAGTGATTTTATAAGTCCACCCAATTTCATAAGTCAGGATTATGTACCAATTATCGTCGAGAATCCAATATGTCCGAAGCAATTATGGAAGGTCCTGGAAGCAATTATGTTTTCAAGGTCCTGTTTAACTCGGTAAGCCATTATTTCTCACATTGACATGTGCGTAAATAATGACTCCACTTCAGCTGTACAGAGTTTATCAAGCCAGCGTAAGCAGCGCGTTGGTCAACTTCTGCTATTGTGGTCAATTTATCGATAAGTGTGGACCATTTTGAAGCTAGCTTCTCGATTAATTCTTTTTCGAAGTTTCTTGTCCCGAGCACCAAGTATGGTTGTACCAGTACTATTTCTTATGTCAGGCGATTGAAGTAAATCTTGTGAAATCGGTGTACGGGACAATAATACGGTCTTTTCGGGATTAATAAAATATCTGTATATTGGGCCATCATTGATTAATATGTTCCATATTTTCGTGAGATCATTAAGTGAACCGATAAAGTTTGAACATCTGCGTACCATTTTTGCGTTACATCTGGAACATCACAGAGAACTTTTTCTATAACGGGTAGTGATGAGTGCGAAAGCTGGCATCGCAACGGGATCCCGTTGTGTAAATCCCTCGGTCGAATATATTATTACATCTCTACTTATCATTAGCTTGATAGGGTCTTATATATATATATATATATATATATATATATATATATATATATATATATATATATATATATATATATTGCATAACGAGAAAAATGCACGGACATGAGTAGTTTATATTAAGCAGCGCGACCTTTCTATTGACTGAGTTAAAAGCATTAGATGCGTCGACAGTAAGTAATATTGTATTTGAGTGAGAATTAAATTCGTTGCTAAGTGCATGAATAGCATGGTCAATGCCTGCTTTCTTACCTGATGCCAATTGTACATTTGAAACCACGTCTTGAATATCTTTCTTCATTATCTCAAATATTGGCTTGCTGATAATTCTTCTTTCTGTGTTTCAAATGGCAATTCGTTTCAAATGGCAAACTGAATTTCAATTCAGTTTGAAATTCTAACTACAATCTTCGACGACAACCAACGACAACCTTCGACGACCACTAACGACAACCATCCGCTTGACAATTATCGACAACCATCGACGACATCCGCTCGCTACTTACAACTAACGACTTGCAGACTAACGGAGTTTAAACATTCTTGATTATAACTAACTAATTAACATTTTATTATGGCAAAGAGAAAGCTAACTAAAAATGTCGGCCAGCAACTCAAGTCCGTCAAGGAAGCTTACATCGAAAAGCAAATTGGATGCGACAACAAGAATTGCAATGTTTGGACTCACGTTGCCATTCCTTTCACTGACGAGGACAACGTTTTAAATCGGAATTTCCTCTGCGGCTTCTGTTGTGCTGCCCTCGTAGGTAAGCTAATGAAGAATGACCACTCAAACGGTGGAGACGTTCTGAACGCTAACAAAACAGATTTATGCTTAATAAATAAACTTGATATCTCTCAGTCGACTCAAACCGCTGTTATACATGGAGCATCAACAAACGACAACATATCTTCCAATCTATCGTCGTCATCCGTTTGCTTACCAACTCCTTCGTCATCTATAAAACCCGTTCTTGAAACTTCTCACACACTCCTCCTTTAACTACAGATAAAACTTCCCATAATCTTCATCTTCCTAACAATGCAAACAGTAAAGGCCTTCATCTCGTACCTCATTTTTCCTATTAATCCCCACATCTAAATACATCTCATACTTGTTTCTTCTCTTCACGTACTCCTTACTCTACCTCTACCGTATCACTTCTCAATAATTTACATCCTTCTGTCAAAATTATCTCCAGTAACATCTCCGTTCAACCTATTCAACAATCCACTTCTGTCACACATGCTCCAACAGTATCACCTATCAATAATTTACATCCTTCCGTCAAAATCATCTCCAGTAACATCTCCGATCAACCGATTCAACAATCCACTTCTGTCACACATGCTCCAAACTATCTTAAATCTTAACTTAGCACCCCTGTCATTCCCACGTTTATCTGCTCTTCTGCCTCTACTGCTACCAGGTCTTTCCGTCCACCACTACGTAATCGTTTTCCTTCGCGCGATCGATGCATTATCATATCTAATTTAAAGGTTTCCGAATCTGCTTCTCCTCAATGTCGCCTCGATGATGATGTATCTGCTTTCAGGTCTATTCTAGCAACCATTCTTCCTGATAATAATCCATCCCTCTTCAATAATATCGCTCCTGTATCTTTTATCCGTTTAAACAAATCCACTAAATCCAATCATCTCAGTCCTCCACTCCTAAAAATTGTTTTCCGACATAGTTCACATGCATCCTTGGTACTTTCCCAACGTTTTAAACTTCTTACCACTTCGTCTACTAGTCGTATCTTTCCTGACCGCTCCCCTTCTGATATTGCCCAGCTCAATTAAGCTCGCATTGAGAAACATCGACGTGAAACAAACGGCGAGTCATCCTTATCTATACATAAAATCAATGGAAATTTTCACGTTGTACACACAAGGCCAAAAATTCGATGGGGTCCCATCTCTCCCCCTTGTCTTCTTCGCTAGTCGATCTCGCTCCTAAACATACTTTTCGTCTTAGTCTATACAAAACACTCGCTCCATTCTTCATAAAGCTGATATGCTCCTTGATATCTTCGATCAATTATCTATCGATATTCTATGCATTACCGAATCCTAGCATTGTGACTCCGACGATCTTGCTATTCGTCGTCTATGTCGCTCTGGTTGTTCTTTAGTTGAATCAGCTCGTCCAATTGCCTCTCATACATCTACTGCTTTTAACCATGGCGGTATTGTTGCCATTGCTCGTCACCCAATGTCTTTACGTAAAATTAACGTTAACATCCGTTACACCTCGTTCGAATTACTCATATGCAGATTATCAACTCCTTTCCCTCTGGAACTTGTGATTGTATACCGTCCAGGTTCAGTTGCCCCCTCACGTATCATCTTTAACGACCTTGCAGATCTCATGTCTCACTGTTCCTTGTCTTATACTCCTTCTTTTGTTCTCGGTGACTTTAACATTCGTCTTGATCGCCCGGCTGACTCTGACTCTATCACTTTAACTAATCTTTTTTCTGATTTTAACTATAAATTACTTTCAACAAGCCCAACTCATATTCTCGGCGGTGCTCTCGACATCATTGCTGTCCCTATCTGCTTCAATGACTATACTCCCTTGTCAATTACTGATTTCGGTTTGTCCGATCATTTCCTTGTCACTCTTACTCTTACTCGTCCTCATCCTACTTCTCCGCCTCCACCATTATCCACACCAAGTCGACCCTGGAAACTTCTCGATATCCCTATTCTCTGCACAGCCTTACTCAATTCTTCACTCTTTTCACTTCCTCTCAACTATCTCTCTCCCGATGATATCTGCATTTTGTTTGATTCTGAACTTATGTCCATAATCAATAAACTTCTGCCTAGTCGACTCCGACGCTCTCAGCGCTTGCACCATGCTCCCTGGTTCGATTCTGACTATAGTCTTTCTAAGCGTCGACTCCGTCACTCTTTTCGTGTGTATAATCGCTTTCTTAAACGTTCTCCCAACTCACTCCCTCCAAATCTCCGTGATTCCTACTTTTCTCTACGCCGTTCACATCTTCTTCTTATACGTACTAAACGTACTCTCTTTTGGCGAAATCAACTCGAGTCATCTTCCAACTCTAAATCTCATTGGAAAATCTTAAACTCAATTCTTTCACGATCATCTACTTCTTGTAATATAAATCCTGATGAATTTTCTTCTTATCTACAAACTAAGCTATCTAATTTACTTTCCCTACTACCCATAGCCCTCTTGTACCCACTCTTCTCTTTAAATACTTCCCTCTCAGAACTATTCCACCTTATTCCCGTTTCGTCTGATGAAGTTTTATCGGTTCTGCTGTCATTATCTAATAAAACTTCTCCTTCTGACCCAACTCCAACTCACTTGCTTAAAAATATCTGCTCCTCTATCTCACCCTTCCTAACCACATTGTTCAACTCGTCCATCCGTAGCCGTACATTTCATTCCATCTGGAAATGCGCCGCTGTTCGTCCTATCATCAAAAAGCAATCTCTCGACTCCTCACTACCATCTTCGTACCGTCCAATCTCACTTCTACCAACCCTCTCTAAACTCCTTGAGCGTCTCGTTCTCAAGCAAGTTAATACATATCTCTTTTCCTCTAACTTGTTTCCTCCCTTCCAAGCCGCTTTTCGCTCTAATCACTCTACTGAAATTGCCTGTCTTAAAGTTTATAATGACTTACTCATCTCGCGCGATCATAAATTATGTAGTGTCATAGTTTCTCTTGATCTATCGTCTGCTTTTGACATCGTCGATCACTCGATTCTTCTACATCGCCTTCGTCATGATTATGGCTTCTCTTTACCCACTGTATCATGGTTTTCTTCATATCTGTCAAACCGTACATTTCGCGTATATTCTAACTCTTCTCTCTCCCATCCTTCATCCATCCCGACCGGTGTTTCACAAGGCTCCGTATTAGGCCCTATGCTTTTCTCTCTTCTTCTCGGTGACTTGTCTTCGATTTCTCATAAATTTAACTTCCATGTTATGCAATATGCTGATGACATTCTCATCTGTAGTTCGAATTCTCCTCCGTCTTCGTCGTTTTGATCGTACATCCCACTATCTTGTTTCTCTTGATTGGCCTACCATTTATTGTCGTGTTCAAATTCGTCTTCTTATCATTGCTTTTCGCCTTATAACTTCTCATACCCCTTCATTTCTCAACCTTCCTTTTCTCGACAATTCTCGTACTGTGTAATGTGCTCATCGTTCCCGTAATTCCCTTCTTTTACATATCCCAATCTACTCTACCTCTTTTGGCTTCCGATCCTTCGTTGTGGCTGCTCCTCTCTTGTGGAATCAACTGTATATTCATATCCGCCAATCAACATTTATGCCGTACTTCAAACGCCAAATCCAATTCGTTTTCAACAATTAACTAATTACCTGTGACCTTTGATGTTCTTTTTTTGTTAGTGGTCATGTAAGCGTGCATTTTGCACGCATTTGCCACGTTAAATAAATTATTATATTATTATTAATTGGACGAGTTCCACCTGAATTTTTCTTCAGCGCGATAAGACGGCATGCTTTTTAAGCTTTTAAGTTATCACAATTAATCGATTCTGTTACAATCCGAATTGCCAAAGCAGCTATAAAATATGTGAGACTTGTTGATTCTTTTCCAAACTTCGTAAGAAGTTGAGTCCAGCTATTAGCATCAAGCCCAGAAGGCCCGAATCCACCTCGAGTGCATTTGCAAGCCCAGATTATCAATCACAAGAAATCGGCTAGAATTGTAAACTAGAGAACCAGGAAGCCTCTCTGATAACAATACATCCTCATACCAATCAGCCGCTTGAGGATGTAGCTTCAAGAATCATTCTTACACTTTTATCATTTACTATATCGCTTGGATACTTTGAATTCAGTTTTGTTTTCAAAAACTGCGGTAATGGCTGATAATAGACCTTTTGTAATTAATTTTCGGTAACGTTTAATGAAGTCGTTCTCATTTGTGAAATTTGGATTTAAGATGTGGTGCTGAAGATAATTTGTTTCATTAAATGATGGCTTACCGCCCGTATAGGCTTACCATCTGGTAAGCCAGATGGTAATCCATCTGGTAAGCCATTTGGTAAGTCATCTGGTAAGCCAGATGGCTTACCGCCCGTATATTTGCGCAACATCGCTGACATAATATGTCATCCGCTTTACAATATTTTCTCTGCGTCTGTTGCTTTTGGCGCTGTTTCTTCTGATTGGCAGAATTCCATCATCTGTCCTATTTATAAAAAAGGGGATAGTTCGTCCATTAACAATTATAGGCCTATTAGTCTCACTTGCGTGTGTTGTCGTGTGCTAGAAATATTGATTAAGCGACGAATAATAGAATTTCTAATTAGATTTCAAATTTTGAACCCAGCACAGCATGGCTTCCGAAAAGGTTATTCCACGACTACTAATCTTGTACATGTACGTGAAAATTGGTATCACTATTATGATCAAGGTATACCAGTTGATGTCATTTTCTTTGATTTCTCAAAAGCGTTCGACTCAGTTAATCACACGCGTCTTATTGAGAAGTTGGAGCACATTCATCTTGATAAGAGGATCATAAACTGGATTCGTGTATTCCTTTCCAACCGACAAAGTGTCGTACGAGTAAGTGAGTCGCTGTCGAGTCCATTTCCAGTGTTGTTAGGTGTTCCACAGGGAAGTGTATTGGGTCCCATCTTATTCAGTCTTTATATCAACGATTTGATACCAAATATCAGTTCATTCAGTTTATTATATGCAGATGATCTTAAAGTTTGGCGACCTATTATTTCCGATCTTGACAAACAGCATTTACAAAGCGACGTCGACGTTATATCCAATTGGTCTATACGAAATCACTTGAGGATCAATTCCGCTAAATGTACATGTATGCGTATATCACGAAGATCATGTGATCATCTTGGAGGTGAGTACCAGTTTGGTTCAATTAGTATCGAAAGAACCACTCATATAAAGATTTGGGAGTTTGGGTTTGTGCTGACTTATCCACTCGAAAGCATTCAGACTACGTGTGTTGCATCACAAAACGCTTAATAGGACATACTCGTCGAGCTCTGATAGGCATAGATCCGTTATGTTACCATACCTTAGCAAATGCGTTTTTCTTGAGCCATATCTTATACGCATCGCCAGCTTGTTATCCCAAAACTACTTATGAGCGTCGTGCATTGGAGAAAGTGTTAAGATCAACAACTAAATTAGTCTCAGGGCTGCATATTTTTAGCTAAGCGAAACGCCTCCAGATATTAAATATGCCTTGTCTTATCCGTGACAAGCGATCTCTCTCTTGTTTGGAAAATTTTGCATACTAAAGATCATCCACTGTCACATCTACTGCAACTGAGAGGTCAACCTTCTCTTCGCGGACACCCCTGATGCTGAAAACACAAAGGTACACGCATGCAGTTTCCTGCTTTGCCAAACGAGTCGTACGATCTTGGAATTCGTTTCAGAGTGCGGCCGTTTTGTCGTCTACTGCTTCAAGCTTTTGCGCCCTACTGGATGATGCCCCTTCCTTCTCAAGACAACGGTGGGATTTTCAGTAGTTCATCTGATGAGGGAGGGACAAAACGACTCTTATTCTTTTTATTCTTTTTATTTTGTGAAGCAACTTGTAAAGAGCCTCGGCTCAATTTGTTGTCAATTAATAATAATAAATAGTTCAGCGATGCATCCACTTTATCATAAGGTAAAACAAAGTTCTAGTGTCTTATAAATTTATCAAATTTTGATGGTCGGTAATCATTGCAGAACACTGTGTAAAAACAACATCACGTTTGAGGGCTATGTCGCATCTGGTTTATTCTCAGCTAAATTTGCATAACACGTTGTGAGAATTTTTACCACTATAGACTAGCATTAAACGAGATACTGTGGAATTCTTAATAGCTTCGGAAAAGAGTGAATTTAAAACGCTTAATTGATAGGAAACGACAATAGAAAGTAAGCGGCTGTTCGGGGATTCATGTTCAAGATAAGCATCTGTTTGGTTGTTTAATTGATTTGTATCTTTGCTGCTTGAAGGTGAAGTCTCAGCGGTCTGTAAATTGTTACCTATAAGACAATTATGACAAAAATCTGCACGGTAGTTTACACAGGAAGTTTTGAAATTTTGCACATTTTAAACGACGTTTGCAACCTTTGCAAGTAAGTAAGTAAGTAAGGGTTTTATTAATAACTATATAACTGATAAAAACTTAAGAAACAAAAACATGCAAAAGACAACTTAAAATAGAAACTGTTCACGACGTGTATTTTGGAATCTTCAACTTATATTCACGGCCTCAGGTCCAGAGGGATCTGAGCCCTTCGGCCGCACCAGCGCGCCGCCCTCTGACTGAACCATTCGGGGTCTCTCACACACCTAAGAGTCCAGTCAAGGCGGACTATGGTTGGTAATCTCGAGATGAGGAGCTTGAGAAACCTTAGTCTTTGTTCTGGGGGACGTCCTCGTGAGAAGAAGACTAATCCCGAGATAGCCCAAGTACCCCAGAGGCGCACTTGGGTTATCCCATTCAATGACAGATGCTGGGCCCGTTTCAGAGCCCACCTAGCTTTCTTCAGGATACGTTTAAGTCTATCCAGGTCAGCTTTCGCCGACCAATTCACCGTAACGGTGAACCCCAGATATTTTACTCGACTCGTGAAGATGGGGAGTGGTTGATGCTGCAAAATGGAGGAGAGTGTAGAGAGTGCTAGTCTCTTAAGTTTCTTTTTGGTGGCAGGAACGCCATTAAAGACAACCACCTGTGATTTTGAGGAGTTTAAAATAAGATTGGATGGGGGCAACTGATCTTTTAATCTTAAAAAGAAATGGCTGATGTCAGAGATTACATCTTTGCACCTGCGTCCAGAGAACAAGGCTGTGGTATCATCAGCATATACCACTAGATGTTGATCACGTTTAAAATTCTTGAATAATACAATGGATGCAGCAAGATATAAGATAGGAGAAAGTGGGGATCCTTGAGGTACACCTGTAATAGGGTAGAACTGACGCGCATCAGGGTCGTCTTCATAGTAGAACCGCTTGGTGTACAACAATATCTCCACCCTGTTAACAATTCTCGCAGGCAACCCGAGGGACCTGAGAGAGGAGATAACGAAGGGAATGGAGATCCGGTCAAATGCAGCTGAAAAATCAAGAAAAACAGCCACAGCAAGCTGATGACTATTATCCTGACAAAACTGATGCACTTCACCAATTGCTGAATGGACCGAGCGCCCTTTGACAAACCCATGAAAACTCGGTGGGATCAAATTACGCCTACATAAATGAACGCGGATTCTACGCGCAAGCGCTTTCTCGTAGATGGATATGAGGGCGTTTTGAATCGAGATGGGCCGCAGATCTTTAGGACAAGTGATTAATCTCTTTTTAGGTAAAAAAACTCGACGGCTGATGTTGATTTCCGCTATGTCAGACGGGGAGGCTAATAGCATTGTGATGGCGACCTCCTTTCTCTGACTGTATGTCAAAAGCTGACAGACACGAGTGGTGAGTGGCGCGTGGGATTTGGAGGTGCCCGGGAGTGGTCCCCAGGAGTTAAGGATATCTGTAACAGACAAGTCCCTACTCCTGAAGTCACACCAAGGCGGGATTGGTTGGGGAGAATGAGTGGCTCCATAATTGTGTAAGGAAAGTGACTCCTCTAAAACTTTGTCAAGGCCTATGCTACCAATCCAAACCAAGGCTCTATCCTTCCAGCAAACAAATTTCTCCTTCTTGAATATCTTCCAGAAGGAAGCCTGAGAAGGGTTTTGGTGAGCAATGCTTGCCCTATCCCTGCTCAGCTGGAGCCTATATCTAGAGCTCCAATATTCATTCGAGAGGATATGTCTGGCGGAAACAGAGAGATTGGGAAGGTGCAACATTTTAGCTAGGACCTTGAGCTTTGTTGGAGTAGGATTGTATATTCGACCTTTATAGGTAGTCAAAAAGATCGCGGTAGCTTGCGATGAGAGGTAGGAATTAAATTCGGTCAAACTCTCAATTCCAATTCTGGGGAAGAGTTGGATAGCTGCCTGAAAGAAGGCCACTCTAATAGGATCAAAGTGAAACCTTCTTCTAAGCAACGTATCGTCCTCTAGCCGCCAGCGAATTAGGTCATGAGAGGTGGTCTGTTGTTGACGCGACTGCTCGGTGCAAATGGGTTTCAACAACCACATCTTATGTAGCAGTAATATGTCGAGGAGAGAATTTGTTGTAGAGCAATGAAAGGTTGGGGAAGGTGGTTTATGAATAAGATAGTCGATCCTTGCTCTGCGGAGTGCTGCATTAATCCAACGACCAGTTCTGTCGTTGAAGTCACCAAGTAACATGTCATAACCGCTCCCCAATATTTGATCCAGGAGGTCACGGTTTTTGTGAATTTCTCCTGGCCGAATATAGACATTGGCTATGCTTATACGCTTACCGTTCTTACAAAGTGATATAGCTAAACAAGATAGGGCTGGACAAGAGTAGTTTAATAGGAGGGATGATCTTAAGGAGCTTTTTACTAGGGTTAAAAGACCTTGTGATGAAGAGGAGTGAGGGGGTTATGTAAGGAGTAAAGTGGGTGTATATGTGCTTAGGGATAAATCGAGTAATATCCTGGGGGAGACGGATAGACCGCGTCTCCTGAAGGACTATAACATCTGCATCTCTACCAGATAGAAGGCTAAGGGCGGAAGCACCTCCCGAATTCCACTGAAGGATATTCAGTGAAAAAGGTCCTTGATTACTTCCCATTGCGTAAGTGTTACCGAAGTGGGACGCCCTCCACCTAGTCGCAACTAGAGGCGGAAAAGTCGCCTTTACCGCTTCCCGTCACGACAAATGGAGTCGCTTGCCCACGGGCGATATCTTCATTTCCCTCGTTAGCCATAGCCCAAATCGAATCCTTCCGAGCAAGCTTCAGAGCGGCTATGCTTAGCGCTGACCCGTTTCGTTTCTTAGATTTTGGTGGCTTCTTAATATTGTTGGTCTTCCCAGAAGGAAGAGAACGGAAGGATTCCGCTAATTGACCCACCAATTTTTGGACCAATTTTTCAAGTTGAATCATTGATGCCTGATGCTGCTTTTCAATAAGTTTAAGAATTTCTGTGTCCGGCATCCTGTCGTCATTCTTGTTAGACGATACAGCTTCCACGAAGCTAGTCGGTTTTGCTGTTACACCCCTGTGTCTCTTTTGGTACGCCTTAAAGATTTTACATTTTTTTGACCATGCGGGGTGCTCACCACCGCAGTTTGCGCAAAATGGCTTACTTTCGCACTTCTCAGGATGTATAGCAGTTGTACCACACACGCCGCACTTATGTGGTAAAGAACATCCAGTGGACCAATGCCCCCACTGATGACAATTGTTGCAGTGAGGGTACGTTAGTGAGTCGGTTTCGATTATTGAAAATCTCAAATTATACCCCATAAAAGGATTGCATGTTGAAATCGATAGTTTTTGAGCTTCATCAACCGGGGCATTGCAGAACGCAACGGGAATGGGGAAGCCTTTAATCCCTTTTATAAAGCGCACGTTAGAGATTTTGTAATCAGTTTCTAGGGCTGATATATCTTCTTCTGAAATGTATGTGGGCATATTATTTATCTTTATTGTTGCCAGGATTGGTTTGGAAGCAATTATGCCTTGTTCCGAATGCTCTTTTTTAAAGTAGTCTACGTACGACATTGCGAGATCAGGAGTGCAGAATGAGATTTTAATCTCAGATTCATAATATTTAATCGCATTGAACAATATCCTTTTTTTAAATTGATGAGCAAAGCCTCTTATAAAAACATTGAACATGTTCTGCCTTTCCAGAGGCACCAAAAGTCTGATAATCAACAGGTTGGATAATTTTGGTACCGGGGGAAGTTCACCCTCCTGAATATATTCAAGAGAACCTAAATCTCCACTTACCTCGTTTATTGCATTGGCAGGAAAATTAGTTTTCATTGAGTTCTTTGAACGCTCCGACATGCTAAATTTACTCATTTTGCGAAATTCTGAAAGCAACCTTTGCAGCGAGCCGCCTGTTCATTACAATAGCAGCACAATCTCACTTTCGAAGGTTTACCACGCCTCATTTTTTGTATGTAGGAAATTTTGTAAGTTTTTATATTATGTGTATATATATAAATCCAAGAATATTAAGTTCTGTAATAATGTTAGTCCTGTAATAATGTTAGTCCTGTAATAATGTCAGTACTGTAATAATGTCAGTACTGTAAGAATATTACGACATGTTGGTATATAAATAACTTTTCAATAACTTTATGATCTGCAACTTGAATTGTAAGTATTTATATTCAAGACAATTTTAGCCAGTCATAATAATTTAATAATTATATGGTTGCTGTATAAATAATATATTTTAGTATTTGATTACTTTAATTGTTGAATATGAATAGCTAGATAATCGACATTCTTCCGTGTTGATATAAAACTTATGCGTGTGATAACACCACATTCTTGCCTTAAGAAAGGGTTCCGATCATATGAATAACATGATCTGTCCGTTAGAATCAACCTTGCTAATTTTTAGTATTTAAAAATGATTATTCGTTTTTGAGGACATCTACACTGAATATTAATATGCTTGCATTTGGCATATGGTAACTTATATTGTAGATGTTCATGTTGAACAAGTCATAATTTTGCTGATTACGAAGGAACTGCTACTATTTCTGCTGCGGTTCGTTTGGTTTTGGGCTTTTGATGCGGTTCGTTTGCTTTTGAGCGGTTACAGTTGATTTGAAAACCTATGGCAAAGTTCGAAAAGTCAAAGACAGTTAAAAGCATTAGATGCGTCGACAGCAAGTAATATTGTATTTGACTGAGAATTAAATTCATTGCTAAGTGCATGTATAGCATGGTCAATGCCTGCTTTCTTACCTGATGCCAATTGTACATTTGAAACCACGTCTTGAATATCTTTCTTCATTATCTCAAATATTGGCTTGCTGATAATTCTTCTTTCTGTGTTTCAAATGGCAATTGCACGAGTTCCACCTGGATTTTTCTTAGCGCGATAAGACGGCATGCTTTGAAAGCTTCTAAGTTATCACAATTAATCAATTCTGTTGCAATCCGAATTGTCAACGTAGCTAGAAAATATGCGAGACTTGTTGAGTCTTTTCCGAACTTCGTAAGAAGTTGAGTCCAGCTATTAGCATCAAGCCCAGAAGGCCCGAATCCACCTCGAGTGCATTTGCAAGCCCTGATTATCAATCGCAAGAAATCGGCTAGAATTGTAAACTAGAGAACCAGGGGCTTAGTAGCCCCTGGTTCAGTAGCCCCTGGTAAACTAGAGACCCTGGTTCTCTAGTTTACCAGTAGCCCCTGGTAAACTAGAGAACCAGGGGCTTACTAGCCCCCAAATGTTAAGGCTTAGTAGCTAAGCCCTAACATTACTGAATGTTTATCTAATTTTTAAAATGAGGAACATTTAAGGTTGCACCATTCGACTGACTTTTTTGATGTGATATCATTCCTGAATATCATAAATTCGAAATCATTTCTTATTTTGAAGCAAATATGTTGTGAAGCAAAAAGTTTGAAGCAAATAGTTTCTAGTAACTCAATGATATCGTAATTTAGATATAACAAGCTTGAAAAATATGGATTAAATAATTAATGAATAAATAAGGTTGCACCATTCGACTGACTTTTTTGATGTGATATCATTCCTGAATATCATAAATTCGAAATCATTTCTTATTTTGAAGCAAATATGCTGTGATATATGAAGGGGATAACCTTAAATTCGATAACCGGCCTGTTGCAGAATTTTGATCTATTAACTAGTCATCTACAGTTGATACATTTTATTTAATTATCCTGCAAAGTAACATGAAAGTAAGCATTGGCTTCGAGGCTACTTAACTGCGAAGGAAAGTATGTTCCTCTGATGCCAAGTATATTCAAACGAGAGAGTACTTTTTTGAATTCGGTAGCTTGGTTAATCAATGCAAGAAAATTATTGCTTTCCCGATAACTCACGAGTATAATTTTTAATAGTTTCTCTAGTAACTCAATGATATCGTGATTTAGATATCACAAGCTTGAAAAATATGGATCAAATAATTAATGAATAAATCTACATGATCCGTTACACTTAAATCAATTGCTTGTGAATCACTTGAAAAATGGTTTGCAAATTAAGTAACCAGACAAAACTTAATTAAAATAATTAAAAGTTAAATATAAAATATTAATTTATTATGAATAATCATATTTAGAACGCAAACAAATCATTTTAATAAAATTCAGATTTTGATAAAATGCTTTGCTCAAAGCGTTTACAGATAAAGCAAGTTTCGCTTTATCCAAAGCATCCAGAATCCTGTAATTATTTGAAATATTTTAATAAAAACGATATATTTCGCTGCTTATCCAATATGCGAATTTATAAGCTACGCTTTGAATTTAAAAATACGTTCATCTGATTTTCTACGGCTATAAACACATCAATATTTCAGATTTAAAAATAAAAAATAAATCGTTTATATTTCGTCAGCAGATACCGATATCATCGGTATAATATTACAAATTATCTATTTTGAAGGGGGAATGACCATATTCTAGAACCTGTAGCCACCAAATTTTTGCTTGTTTTATTTTAATTTATTGGTTTTTTAATTTATTTATATTATAATATTAAATTTATTAATATTTTAATTTATTAATAAATACCAACATTATCAGAATGAAATATACAAAATAAATCAGATAACAAAATAAATCGCATTTCTCTGAATCCCAATAAATCCAAAATTATGTGGATCCTACATCGACGCCCCGGCTTAGAACCTCCCTCCGTATTTTTAAATTCTACAATTATACCTATCGTTAATAATCTCGTTTTCCTATACTTCCATTTCGACAATTGACTTTCACTTAAACCTTTCGTTAGAGATAAAGTACGCTCATCTACCTTGATTCTCCGCAACCTCCGGCAAGTTCGTAGATTGATCGATTTCCCTTGTATGACTCTCAAATCTTCTCTCATTTTTTCTAGACTCGATTATTGTCTTAGTCTATTTTCCAACTCATCTAAATCCACTCTTCTTCCCCTACAACGCATCATCAACGCAGCCGTCCGAGCTATCCTCCGTCTTCGTCTTCTCTCGATTTGCCTACCATTTATTGTTCTGTTCAAAGTCGTCTTCTTATCATTGCTTTTCGCCTTATAACTTTTCGTACCCCTTCATTTATCAACCTTCCTTTTCTTGATAATTCTCGTCCTGTCTACCGTTCCTGTTATTCCCTTCTTTTACATGTCCCAAACTACTCTACCTCCTTTGGACTCCGCTCATTCCTGGTGGCTGCTCCTCTATCGTGGAATCATCTGTCAATTCATATACGCCAATCAACCTCTCTGCCGTTATTCAAACGCCAAATCAGATCCCATTTAAACAATTTGTCTGCTTGACTTATATTTTTTAGTCGACTTGTAAGCGTGCAGCTGGCACGCATTTGCCACGTTGAATAAATTATTATTAAATGCTAATTTAAATCAAATTAATTTTAATTCTAATTTAAATTAGAATTAATTTAAAGAAGACGCTCTCACGTCTCTTCTTTAATAGAAGACGCTCTCACGCGTCTTCTGTCCTCTCTCAACGATTCAAACTCATGTCATCTTCAACCACTCGAATTTTCCCCGATCGCGCCCCTTCCGAAATCGCTCAAATCTCTTCAGCCCGCATCGAAAAACGTCGTCGCGAGGAAAACGGCGAAACTTCACTCGCCATCCGAAACATAGACGGAAATTTTCAAATTGTCCACACCCGTCCAAAAATTCGATGGCGCTCCATCTCTCCTATGTGTCTTCTCCACTAGTCTCTTTCGCCACAGCACACGGTTTCCGCCTCGGTCTCCTCAACACTAGATCTATTCTCAATAAATCCGATCTTATCCTCAACCTATTCACCAAGCAATCCATCGATCTCTTCTGCCTCACCGAATCCTGGCACTCAGATTCCGACGACCTTTCCATTCGCCGTCTGCTCTCTGCCGGTTGCTCCCTAGTCGAATCCGCCCGCCCCCTCAGCTCATGCCCTTCTAAATCCTCTAATCATGGCGGCATCGTCGCATTCGCGCGTCACCCAGCGTCTCTTAGCAAAATCAATCCCCCTTTCAGTCCTTGCTCTTTTGAATTGCTCACTTGTCGTTATTCTAACCCGATCACTCTAGATCTCGCCATTGTATACCGTCCTGGTTCATCAGCTCCTACAGCCTTATTTTTTACCGAACTCGCTGACCTCCTTTCTCATTGTTCTTTGTCCTCAATCCCTTCACTCGTTCTAGGCGACTTCAATATCCGCCTAGACCTCCCCTCTTCCACAGATTCCATCCGCTTCATCAACATTCTATCCAACTACAATTACAAACTAATCTCCACTGCCCCCACACATATACTTGGCGGGGCACTCGACATCATCGCTGTCCCCGATCATTTTGCTGCCCACACCTCACTGTCCATCTCTGATCCTGGTCTATCCGATCACTTTCTTATCACCCTTGATCTCGCTCGCAACCACACCCCTCCTCACACACCTACAATCCTACGTCGCCCTTGGAGAAATCTTGACCTTTCCCTTCTCCGCTCTGCCTTACTCAAATCGTCTCTATCATTACCCACAATAACATATTCATCTCCTCACTATCTCGCCTTTGTTTTCGACTCTGAACTCACATCCACTCTCGATATTCTCTTGCCCTTCAAATCTCACCCATACCGTCGCTTGCACCGTGCCCCATGGTTTGACATCCAATGCCTACTCTCAAAGCGTCGACTCCGCCATGCTTTTCGAGTCTATCACCGCTCTCTCAGACGTGATTTCCGCTCGATCACTCCGTCTTTCCGTGATTCCTATCTTGCTCTTCGCCGGTCTCATCTCAACATACTACGTACCAAATGCAACTCCTTCTGGCAGCATAAAATAATCACTTCATTCAACTCTAAGACTCTCTGGCATACTTTTAACTCAATCCTGGCTCGTTCCTCTACGCCTTGCAACATCAATGCTAATGATTATTCGTCATTTCTCCAGACTAAAGTATCCACGCTGCTCTCTCACACCCCGGTCTCCATCCTATCCCACTCTGCCCAGTCTACTCTCATCCTTCCCGAACTCTTTCATCTTCTCCCTGTATCACCTACAGAAGTATCATCTGTCCTCATGTCCTTGCCCAACAAAACCTCACCTGCCGATCCCCTGCCTACCCACATATTAAAATCTATATGCTCATCGATATCCCCATTTCTCACAACCTTGTTTAACTCGTCCATCCGCAGTCGTATCTTCCCTTCACACTGGAAATCCGCAATCGTTCGTCCCCTCCTTAAGAAACAATCGCTCGACCCCTCCCTTCCTTCTAGCTATCGCCCCATTTCACTACTCCCTACTCTTTCTAAGCTCTTAGAACGCCTCATCTTAATACAAATCAACGCTTATCTCTCCTCATCCAATCTGTACCCTCCTTTCCAATCCGCTTTCCGCTCTAATCACTCGACAGAAATCGCATGCATAAAAGTGTACAACGACTTACTCATTTCTCGAGACAAGGCTCTAGATAGTGTTCTCATCTCCCTGGACCTCTCCTCCGCATTCGACATTGTCGACCACTCCGTCCTCCTTTCTCGCCTTCGTTATGATTACGGCTTTTCTTCCTCCTCCGTAGCTTGGTTCGCCTCATATCTATCCGACCGTTCCTTTCGCGTCTGTTCTAATTCATCATCCTCCCCTCCCATCCCTATTTTTTGCGGGGTTCCACAAGGTTCAGTCCTAGGTCCCCTGCTTTTCTCTCTTTTGCTTGGCGATCTCTCTCCATTTATCAAACCTTACTCCTTTAACGTCATGCAATACGCCGATGACATTCTAATCTATGCTCATGCACCCGCACATCGCATACACGATATCGCCATTTCTGCCTCCAACTGTCTCTCTTCTATCTACAAGCGTCTCTCCAATCTCCATCTCGTTCTAAACGCCGAAAAGTCCAAAATAATGTGGATCCTTCCCCGTAAACCAAGCATATCTCCTCCCATTGTATCTTTTGCCTCATCGATCATCCCTGTAGTCCACAATCTCACTTTCTTAGGCTTCCATTTCGATGATCACCTTTCCCTTAAACCCTTCGTCCGTGACAAGGTCCGCTCGTCTAACTTAATTCTTCGTGACATCCGCCGTATCCGCCCCCTTATCGACTTCCGTTCTTGTATGTCTCTTCTTTCATCGCTTCTTTTCCCTAAAATCGATTACTGCCTTAGCCTTTTCGCCAATTCTCCAAAATCCATCATCCTACCCCTACAACGAATAATCAACACCGCCGTTCGAGTGCTCTTTCGCCTCCGTCGCTTCGACCACACATCCACATATTTTGCCCAACTCTCCTGGCCCACCATCCACATCCGCATCAAACTCCGCCTTCTTCTCATTACTTTTCGTCTCATCGCTGTCGGCTCCCCATCGTTCATCAACCTTCCTTTCTTAGACGATACTCGCCCCACCTCGCTATCGCTTCGTTCCTGTCATACCCTCTTACTCCACGTTCCTAATTACTCCAACAACTACGGTCTCCGATCCTTCCTCGTCGCCGCCTCACTCGCCTGGAATCAACTTCCTCTCGACGTCCGCCGCGCTCCCTCTTTTATCACATTCAAACGCCTCCTCCGTTCACACCTTCTCGACGCCTGATTCACAGTTTGGTTTTTGTTGTGGTCATGTAAGCGTGCGCTGGCACGCATTTGCCACGTTAAAATAAATCTTTTTTTTAATTGGAATCACGTGTAATATTGTTATGTTGATTGTTATAAACATAACAGTCGTTAGAGAAGCAAACTAAAAACTAAGCAATGCAAAAAATCTACTAATCTTCAATTTCATCTTAGATCAGCTACCAGTCTCAATTGCAATTCACTGCCTCAGGTCCGGTGGGATCTGAGCCCCGGCCGCACCAGCGCACCGCTCTCCGACTAAACCTTTCAGGGCCTCTCACCCGCTAACAGTTCAATCGAGGCGGACTCTGGAAATATTCCTACTGTTGACGGTTAGAACGCTATTGATCACAGTATTTTACCTGTTAAAACCCATCTACACTGAGCAGTCTCGCCAAATGCTGACCACCTCTCATGACCTAATACGTTGACGGCTAGAAGAAGATACGTTGCTTAGAATGAGGTTCCACTTTGATCCTATTTAAAAAAAATCTTTTTTTCAGGCAGCTATTCAACTCTTCCCCCCCGGAAAGGAAATGAGAGTTTAACCGAATTTAATTTCTACTTCTCTTCGCAAGCTACCGTGTTCCTTTCGACTACCTATTAAGATCACATATACAATCCCACTCCAACAAAACTCAATGTCCTAGCTAAAATGCTACACCTTCCCAATCTATGTTCCGCCAAACAGGCCCTCTCGAATGAATATTGGAGCTCTAGATATATTCTCCAGCTGAGGAAGGATAGGGCAAGCATTGCTATCCTTAACCTTTATCAAAGAACATCGTATCTACCCCTATCCCGAATCTAACTCCGCCATGACCGGTCCCAAGCCTGTGCTGAGAAAGCAGGAGGGTAGTATAAACAAGATCCGTTTATCAATTGGACGCCACGAAAGTACTAAATCGACTGTATGCAAGGGCTAAATGAACATACTAAACGATTAATCTAAACAAATAGACTTTACGGACGGTCTGAACGAACTGACTGAACGAACGGATTGAGCTAACGAATTGAACGAATGAATTTAACAATCGAACTGAACTAACAATATATACGAATTGACTGACCATTCACACTGAACTCTGCTAAATTATATTAGCGAGCTTGTATGCGCGTTGTTCGCACGCATTTGCCACTTAAAAATAAATTTATATTTATCTTTATAACCGAATCTGGACAAGTACTCCGAAATACTACAAGGTTAGTCACAGTAGAACGATGTAGACAGAAATACAATTTCTTGTTTTTTTTTTCAAGAATTTTTAATTTGTGTACACTTAAAGCTATATTTTTTGTTTGTATTATTAAGAAAACCCTTTATTTTAGTATTTTACCATTGTGGGCGACTGGCCAATCTCTACGTTTCACGGTTTTTTTCGAAAATTCATTTTAATTCGGAACTTGTGTGGTCAGTAAAATCAGGATCAATCTGTTGAATATAACACTAGCCTGGCCAGCTGACAATAAACACGGAAACGATTAAGTATATCACTATGTCGGCTACATAAGATGCTACATATCAGTCATCGTTAAATTGACTATTAACAGTAAAGTATCTCTCGTGTTTATTATCTCGGGGTCAAATTTAAGGCTACCCGATCCAGTGAATTATTATGAACGCGGTTTTAATGTTATCGATGCTTTCATCATAAGTTATTATTGATTGAAATGTAATGTATTCTTTATATTTAATACGATCCCCAAATATTGGATTAAATTAGCAAAAAATCAGATTAATTTCATAATCCTTTATCGAAAATTAGAAAAATCCTTTGATAAAGGGAAAGATTTTTAAAGTGGAATTAGAAGATCCAGCAGGCTTACAAAGTTAGTGGTAGCACGATATACCTGGACGGCAGCGGCTTCATTGCTTAAATTTGCACTTTAAATTTTATTAATGTGCTTGCATCTCGAAAACTGACAACCAAATCGTTCAAAATTGATGAACATGGATTAATGGACGTGTTTGTTACAAATAACAAGGTTATTTATACCAGTCAACAGAAACCATTAAAAGATCAATAGACGGATTTTGTCCGCACACGCAGTAAATGATTCATCAGTCATCATAAATTAAGCGTTATACAAGACTTAATATATTGGTAAATGTTCATCGTTTATAGTAATGAACTCAAGAAAACCTTAAATTACGGATGCATCGCAGAAAAAATTCGTCTATTGATCTTTTAATAATTTATATTGTGAACGGTCAAAATAATCCTATTATTTGTAATAATCATGTTCGGTAAGCCATATTAATCTAGTTTGAATGAATAGGTTGTCAGTTTTCGACACGTAAGAACATTTTTGTTAGTGTCTAATATACTTTAACTTTTCAGTGATCGAATTAGAACGACTGAAAATTAACTGCTCTCTATCTTCGAGTAACAAGGCGTTTAGAGTAGCCTTGTAGTGCATCAGCCTGTAACTCGACTAATATGTTATTAGTGAATATTTTATTCTTTATGTCAATTTAATGCATGAAATTTAAAGTAATAACATTTTTATTGCTCATAGTTCATATTAACTACATTTATACTTCTACAAAGACTGTGCAACTTTCAGAGCTATTTTATTTTAGTTCTGAATCAAGTCGATTATTTTTGTTTTCTGGCCACATCTTTCTACTGTGACTAACTTGTAGTATTTCGGAGTAGTTGTCCGAATTCAGTTTGATTAGGGATGGGGTAGATACGATGTTACTTGTTATATCAAAAGCTTTCAATATAGTCGTGCAGTCTCCTTATATGATTAACAAAAGATTTATTTTTACGTGACAAATGCGTGACCACGAAGAAAAAGCCAAACAAAAGTCTAAATAATGTATCAAGAAGGTGGGAACGGATGAGGTATTTGATTATGATAAAGGATAGAGTGCGGCGGACTTCGAGAGGGAGCTGTTATATCAGTCTTCTGATATGATAAATAACGTATCAAGTAATTTGCACCCTACATGCTTAATTGCACCCTATCCGCTGATGACTTAAAGATCTGACGTGCCATTCAAAACTCGTACGATGTTATTTAACTACTGCGTGACATCGATTATCGCGTAGTGTCTATATGGTGCAGTGTAAATGGATTGATTTTGTATCGAAATAAGTGCAAGCATATATATAGGGCCCAGTAAAATCGTATGGACATATACAATAGACAATTAAAACGTTGAAAAGCTGTTTCAATGATCTTGGTGTGTAAATGAAAATTATTGTAAGTGAAGACATGAAGACAATATCACGTTCAACATGTAGCATCTAAATGTCAGCGTATTTCAACCTTTCGTTCGGCTAATTTGAACCAGTCAATATTCGCGTTGCTTATTATAAAAAAAAATTCGATGGCGTCCCATCTCTCCCCATTGTCTTCTTCGCTAGTCGATCTCGCTCCTAAGCATACTTTTCGTCTTAGTCTATTCAATACTCGCTCCATTCTTCATAAAGCTGATATGCTTCTCGATATCTTCGATCAATTATCTATCGATATTCTCTGCATTACCGAATCCTGGCACACTGACTCCAACGATCTTGCTATTCGTCGTCTATGTCGCTCTGGTTGTTCTCTAGTTGAATCAGCTCGTCAAATTACATCTCATACATCTACTGCGTCTAACCATGGCGGTATTGTTGCCATTGCTCGTCACCCAATGTCTTTACGTAAAATCAACGTTAACATCCGTTACACCTCGTTCGAATTACTCATATGCAGATTATCAACGCCTTTCCCTCTGGAACTTGTGATTGTATACCGTCCAGGTTCAGTTGCCCCATCACGTATCTTCTTTAACGACCTTGCAGATCTAATGTCTCACTGTTCATTGTCTTATACTCCTTCTTTTGTTCTCGGTGACTTTAACATTCGTCTTGATCGCCCGTCTGACTCTGACTCTATCACTTTAACTAATCTTTTTTCTGATTTTAACTATAAATTACTTTCAACAAGCCCAACTCATATTCTCGGCGGTGCTCTCGACATCATTGCTGTTCCTAACTGCTTCAATGACTATACCTCCTTGTCAATTACTGATCCTGGTTTGTCCGATCATTTCCTTGTCACTCTTACTCTTACTCGTCCCCATCCTCCTTCTCCGCCTTTACCATTATCTACACCAAGTCGACCCTGGAAGCTTCTCGATATCCCTATTCTCTGCACATCCTTACTCAATTCTTCACTCTTTTCACTTCCTCTTAACTATCTCTCTCCCGATGATCTCTGCATTCTGTTTGATTCTGAACTTACGTCGATCCTCAATAACCTTCTACCTAGTCGACTTCGACGTTCCCAGCGCTTGCGCCATGCTCCCTGGTTCGATTCTGACTGTAGTCTTTCTAAGCGTCGACTCCGTCACTCTTTTCGTATGTATAAACGCTTTCTTAAACGTTCACCCAACTCACTCCCTCCAAATCTTCGTGATTCCTACTTTTCTCAACGCCGTTCACATCTCATTCTTATACGTACTAAACGTACTCTCTTTTGGCGAAATCAACTCGAGTCATCTTCCAACTCGAAATCTCATTGGAAAATCTTAAACTCAATTCTTTCACGATCATCTACCCCTTGTAATATAAATCCTGATGAATTTTCTTCTTATCTACAAACTAAGCTATCTAATTTACTTTCCCTACTACCCATAGCCCCCTTGTACCCACTCTTATCTTTAAATACTTCCCTCCCAGAACTATTCCACCTTCTTCCCGTTTCGTCTGATGAAGTTTCTTCGGTTCTGCTGTCATTACCTAATAAAACCTCTCCTTCTGACCCAATTCCCACTCACTTACTTAAAAATATCTGCACTTTTATCTTACCCTTCCTAACCACATTGTTCAACTCGTCCATCCGTAGCTGTACATTTCCTTCCATCTGGAAATGCGCCACTGTTCGTCCTATCATCAAAAAGCAATCTCTCGACTCTTCACTACCATCTTCGTACCGTCCAATCTCACTTCTCCCAACCCTCTCTAAACTCCTTGAGCGTCTCGTTCTTAAGCAAGTTAATACATATCTCTATTCCTCTAACTTATTTCCTCCCTTCCAAGCCGCTTTTCGCTCTAATTACTCTACCGAAATTGCATGTCTTAAAGTTTATAACGACTTACTCATATCGCGCGATCATAAATTATGTAGTGTCATAGTTTCTCTTGATCTATCGTCTGCTTTTGACATCGTCGATCACTCGATTCTTCTCCATCGCCTTCGTCATGATTATGGCTTCTCTTTACCCACTGTATCATGGTTTTCTTCATATCTATCAAACCGTACATTTCGCGTATATTCTAACTCTTCTCTCTCCCATTCTTCGTCCATTCCGTCCGGTGTTCCGCAAGGCTCCGTATTAGTCCCTATACTTTTCTCTCTTCTTCTTGGTGATTTGTCTTCGATTTCTCATAAATTTAACTTCCATGTTATGCAATATGCTGATGACATTCTCATCTATGCTCATGCACCTGTTTATCGTATTCGCGATCTTAGTGTTTCTGCTTCCGACTGTCTTGTCTCAATTTCCAATCATCTTTCTTCCCTTCGCCTTTCTCTGAATCCTGATAAATCCAAAATTATGTGGATCCTACCTCGACGCCTCGGCTTCGAACCTCCCTCCGTATCATTAAATTCTACAATTCTTCCTATCGTTGATAATCTCGTTTTCCTAGGCTTCCATTTTGACAACCGACTTTCACTTAAACCTTTCGTTAGAGATAAAGTACGCTCATCTACCTTGATACTCCGCAACCTCCGTCAAGTTCGTAGATTGATCGATTTCCCTTCTTGTATGACTCTCATATCATCTCTCCTTTTTTCTAGACTCGATTATTGTCTTAGTCTATTTTCCAACTCACCTAAATCCACTCTTCTTCCCCTACAACGCATCGTCAACGCAGCTGTCCGAATTCTCCTCCGTCTTCGTCGTTTTGATCACACATCCTACCATCTTGCTTCTCTCGATTTGCCTACAATTTATTGTCGTGTTCAAATTCGTCTTCTTATCGTTGCTTTCCGCCTTGTAACTTTTCATACCCCTTCATTTCTCAACCTTCCTTTTCTTGATAATTCTCGTCCTGTTTACTGTTCCTTGCGTTCCTGTAATTCCCTTCTTTTACATGTCCCAAACTACTCTACCTCCTTTGGACTCCGCTCCTTCCTGGTGGCTGCTCCTCTATCGTGGAATCATCTGCCCATTCATATACGCCAATCAACTTCCCTGCAGTGCTTCAAACGACAAATCCGATCCCATCTGAACAATTTAACTGCTTGACTTTCTCATTTTTGTTTGTGGACTTGTAAGCGTACAGCTTGTACGCATTTGCCACATTAAATAAATTTGTATTATTATTATGCAATTATAAAGTCATATGTTGTACGCGACTCGTTTACTCATCTACAGCTCCGTGGCGAATTGAACGTATATGAAAAAATATTGTTACAAGCCACCTATTTCGTGCCTTCATTGCTACTTATCAAATATAACAAACGACTTTGCTGAATCTCTATATTGTTGAGCGACTACTGTCAGATGCTGCTATTGCGACCGTATGGCGGCGTTATTCATACCTGATCATTTCTCGAAACGTCAGACCAATCACTAGGACACATCAAAAAAGATTTATTTTTACGTGGCGAGTGCATGCCGGCGCACGCTTACATTATCACCAAAAATGTTTAAATCATGTGTCGAGAAGGTGGGTACGGAGAAGGTATTCGAATGTGATAAAGGAGGGAGCACGGCGAACGTCAAGAGGGAGCTGATTCTAGGCGAAGGGAGCGTCGACGAGAAATGACCGAGACAGTTGTTGTTAAAGTAATTGGGAACGGAGTAAAAGGGAATTACGGGAAAGCATCGATAGAGATGTGGGGCGAGTGTCGTCTAAGAAAGAAAGAAAGGTTGATGAACGATGGGGATCCGACGGTGATGAGACGAAAAGTTACGAGAAGAAGGTGAAGTTGTATGGCGGCGTTATTCATACCTGATCATTTCTCGAAACGTCAATTTATAATATACACTTCTATTACTAACCACTAAGATACACATTGATGATAAAAGCGGAGAATACAGTTAATAGCGAGACTTACCACGATCAACGATCATATCGCTGGTCGGGTAAATATAGAATTCCTATTTTGACGACTAGTATCAGCTTAGTCTAAAAATATAGGGGCTTATTATATCTAAGTATGATAATTATCAATAAGTTGGATAATCAATTTGTAACTAAATGTTTTGCAAAATTCTGCAAAATGCTTTTAAAATGTGTCAAGAAAAGTTGAATTTATGAGTTCCCTTCAACGTAATTCTAACATAATTTTTTATTAAAATATTATTTTTTATTGTTTTATAAATAATTCCATAACGTGTAAAACATTAATATTTTCAAAATGATTTTAAAATGTTGAAGAATTGCAAGGGAATTTATTTGAAATTTTTTTACAAATTTTCATTTGCTCCTAGCGACCTTTGATGATTGAATCACCTAGCGAGCTGATGATTTTAAAATGCACATAATTCGATATATTTGATTAATGAAAATTGAATTTCTGACTATTTAATCAATTAAAGCAAATTTAGTTTAAATAATGTTGTCGATTATTAAAATATTCACTAAATGAAGATATCGAACATGACGACCTTGAAAAAATGAACCAATTATCATACACTTTAAAATAGTTGATCAATGGTTTTAGCTTTTATAGTATGCACTTTACACATGTTTCATTTACACAGTATTTAATTTTTATCTTGGGTTGAACAAGCATTTTGTATGTCGTTGATCTATTTTGTCGTTAAAAATAGTTACGTAAGCTTGAGATATGATGTAAAAAACATTATGTAATTTAAAAGCTACAAAATGTTATTTTGAAAAACACAAAACCTTCCTATTTACAGCATGCACTCCTCTGTCAGAACATATGATCTATTTCAATTTGACGAAAATGTTTTTATAAAATTGATATAAGCTAAATGTTTTAATTTCCGACTTTACATTTATTTTGAAGAACATGTCCCTTTTTTTCTAGGAGTTATCATTATTGTTCTTGTTGCTCTGTAAATTATTTGTAGATAACTCAGCACTCACTGAATATGATTTCAATTGGTGATGAAAATAGGACATGTATTTCCGTGAAGGATGTTGATCAGAGCAAGTTTGTTAAAGAGTACGCTGCTCTTTTAAAAAAGAAAGGAAAACTTAAAGTTCCTGATTTCATTGATGTTGTCAAATCTGGTCAACATAAAGATATGGCACCGCTTAATCCTGACTGGTTCTATCTTCGATGTGCGTCTGTTGCTCGCCGTCTTTACTTTAAACGAACAGGTGTCGGTCATTTCTCACACGTTTACGGAGGTAATCGACGATATGGCGTTGCTCCAAATCATGGTCGAACCGCCAGCAGAAGTGTTCTTCGAAAATGTTTACAAGCTCTCGAACAGCAAAAGTTAGTGGTTGTTGATCAGCGTGGTGGACGAGTTCTTACTAAAGAAGGCCGCAGCGAACTAGACAAACTAGCCAATCAAATATATCACAATACATCAGACTAAAATTATGTTTAAAATAAGCATTTTGTCCTAAAAATATATCTCTATATTATATTTGCCAAGTAGATTACTGAGATCTAACTTGCTTTAATTATTTATTGTCGTTCAATTTAAATCAAAAATACATCTTTTTAGTATCATTGCTTTCAATTATATCTAAAAACACTCGTCTGCTAATTACTTAAATTTATTTATTTATTATTTATTTTTACAGGTTATTAGCCGCAAATAGCTATTTTAGCTGTTCACAGAAAAGGGGACAAATCAACGACTAAAATGGCTTGAAGCGTCCACGCCGGTATTTAATATTCAATGTCGAATATTTTGCTTGAAGCTGCAGAAGCTGAATGCACATGCAATTTCTTTAGGCAGTACATTTCATACATTTAAGACCAATGTGAATGCCGCACCACGCTTGGACTTTGCCATGTGGTAATTTATATAGTGATGAAGGATGACCTTTACGAGCTGACGAACTAATCTTCACATAGTGAGAAGGAAATCCCTCTGGAATGAACCATCTGCTACGTCGCAATGAGGTCTAGGTAAATCAACCTTTGACACACCGAAAGCAGCTGTGAGGAAGCTAATCGGTCTACATATAAAAACGCAGGTTGAAAACAATTTGTAGCCTTTTCGAAGCACTGACTCAAGTTTCGTGATTTCTACCTTAGTGGATGGGAATGATGCCTGGATACAACATTCAAGTGTGAGCGAACCAACGCGCAATATAGTCGCTTAAAACTTAATCGGCGTATCCTTGCAAACGTATTTTTTGATGCAATAAATAGCTTTCATTGCATTACCATGAATAAAGTCAGTATTTAAGCGACTTCTCAATGTCCTGTGCAAAATTACACCCAAATCCATACACTCAGATACAACTTCGAGTGTATGAACCCCTAATCGAAATTCACCATAATGTTTACTATTTCCTAGCTTTATATGGACAAATTTATCAAAGTTCAGTATCATACCCGTAGCTACACTCCATTAGTGTATTTGATCAAGGTCGTCCTGTAGGAAAACCAAACAGTTGGCGAAAGCTTGAAAAACAATTAGAATAACTATCGTCTTTATACTATTCGTATTTGTACTATTCGGTCCAAGATTTCAAACAAAATGCGGCATTTATAGAAAATGGTGTTGCTTGATAGACTGAACTTTGATTAACGACTTTCAGGCATTGACTTCTAAACGACTACTTTAGTATTGAAATGATTAAGTACTCGGCAACACTCATCAGTTAAATGAAGTACCCACTTGTCGTTTCTGTTGCCTGTTTGACATTGTGATTGCATTCTGGTTGTGGCATGTCATTATCCTCACATGTATTGTTCCTATTATTGATACAGCAGCACGTTACTAATCAGCCTGAGTGAATCTTATCATTTGTCGACCCAGGCCTACAATTCACGTTCCGACCCTTATTATATAGTTACTTCGTACACTGGTGCTGATCAGATTAAAACTCAGGACGTTTGTATCTTGATTCAACGATACATCTACTTGGCTGGCTGCTCTAGTGTTGTAGCTATATATTTATCTATATTATTTTTGGTAGGGGATCATATTCTAACGATCTTAGGTGTGCGATGAATGTTTTTAATTTAAATTGATATTATTCTGGTTGTGCCATGACATTATATATGTAGAATAAAATCGCCGCCTAGTGTCAATCATCGTTACTTTTAATATAATGATTGTGTACATCAATTGTATCGATTTTGAATGCGTTAATAAAAAAATATATGTAATGAATTTACATAGAAAGCGTTAAAAAATAAGGCATTTAAAAATTTGAAATATATCTGTCATGATCTGTATTTAAATTTTTAAATTTCCAATAACTATTAGGTATAGTTAAACGACAACAAAAATTATGTTGATATTTCGCTTGTAACTACTAGCATCTTCAGATGCTAGTAGATTCTTCATTTTCTGAAGATGCAAGTAGTTACTAGCGAAATATCAAAATAATTTTTGTTGTCGTTTTACTATACCTGATAGTTCCTGGAAATTTAAGCATTTAAAAATATTGAAATATATTTATTATTTGTAATATATAATATTTAAATATATGGAACGTAGTATTATGTATAAAACGTATTTTAAATGTTCTATAACTTGATAATATTTAATCCATAAATTTAAATTTGGTACATTGTTTTTATTGAAGATTGACATCAAACGACGTCACTTCATATGAAAAATTTGATAATAATACAATAATTTATTTAACGAGGCAAATGCGTGCAAAATGCACGCGTACATGACCACTAACAAACAAAAAGGAACATCAAAAGTCACATATAATTAGTTAATTATTGAAATGGAATTGGATTTGGCGTTTGAAGCACGGCATTGATGTTGATTGGTGGATATGAATAGGCAATTGATTCCACGAGAGAGGAGCAGCCACAACGAAGGAGCGGAAGCCAAAAGAGGTAGAGTAGTTTGGGACATGTAAAAGAAGGGAATTACGGGAACGCAGAGCACAATACACAGTACGAGAATTGTCGAGAAAAGGAAGGTTGAGAAATGAAGGGGTATGAGAAGTTATAAGGCGAAAAGCAATGATAAGAAGATGAATTTGAACACAACAATAAATTGTAGGCAAATCAAGAGAAACAAGATAGTGGGATGTATGATCAAAACGACGAAGACGGAGGAGAACTTGGACGGCAGCGTTGATGATGCGTTGTAAAGGAAGAAGAGATGATTTAGGTGAGTTGGAAAAAAGAATAAGACAGTAATCAAGTCTTGAGAAAAGAAGAGAAGATATGAGAGTCATACAAGAAGGGAAATCGATCAATCTACGAACTTGACGGAGATTGCGGAGTATCAAGGTAGATGAGCGTACTTTATCACTAACGAAAGGTTTAAGTGAAAGTCGGTTGTCGAAATGAAAGCCTAGGAAAACGAGATTATCAACGATAGGAAGAATTGTAGAATTTAATGATACGGAGAAGGGAGTGAAGCCGAGGCGTCGAGGTAAAATCCACATAATTTTTGATTTATCAGGATTTAAAAAAGGAGAAGGGAAGAAATATGATTGGAAATTGAGACAAGACAGTCGGAAGCAGAAACACTAAGTTTGTGAATACGATAAGCAGGTGCGTGAGCATAGACGAGAATGTCATCAGCATATTGCATAACATGGAAGTTAAATGTATGAGAAATCGAAGACAAGTCACCGAGAAGAAGAGAGAAAAGCATAGGGCCTAATACGGAGCCTTGTGGAACACCGGTCGGGCTTGATGAAGGATGGAAGATAGAAAAATTAGAATATACGCGAAATGTACGGTTTGATAGATATGAAGAAAACCATGATACAGTGGGTAAAGAGAAGCCATAATTATGACGAAGGCGATGGAGAAGAATCGAGTTATCGACGATGTCAAAAGCAGACGATAGATCAAGAGAAACTATGACACTACATAATTTATGATCGCGCGATATGAGTAAGTCGTTATAAACTTTAAGACATGCAATTTCGGTAGAGTAATTAGAGCGAAAAGCGGCTTGGAAGGGAGGAAATAAGTTAGAGGAATAGAGATATGTATTAACTTGCTTAAGAACGAGACCCTCAAGGAGTTTAGAGAAGGTTTGGGGATGTTAAAAGGACGGTACTAAGATGGTAGTGAGGAGTCGAGAGATTGCTTTTTGAAAAGAGGACGATCAGCGGCGCATTTCCAGATGGAAGGAAATGTACGGCTACGGATGGACGAGTTGAACAATGTGGTTAGGAAGAGTGAGATAGCAGTGCAGATATTTTTAAGCAAGTGAGTGGGAATTGGGTCAGAAGGGGAGGTTTTATTAGGTAATGACAGCAGAACCGAAGAAACTTCATCAGACGAAACGGAAAGAAGGTGGAATAACTCTGGGAGGGAAGCATTTAAAGAGAAGCGAGTGTACAAGGGGGCTGTGGGTAGTAGGGAAAGTAAATTTGATAGCTTAGTTTGTAGATAAGAAGAGAATTCATCAGGATTTATATTACAAGAAGTAGATGATCGTGAAAGAATTGAGTTTAAGATTTTCCAATGAGATTTAGAGTTGGAAGATGACTCGAGTTGATTTCGCCAAAAGAGAGTACGTTTAGTACGTATAAGAAGAAGATGTGAACGGCGTAGAGAAAAGTAGGAATCACGGAGATTTGGAGGGAGTGAGTTGGGAGAACGTTTAAGAAAGCGATTATACACACGAAAAGAGTGACGGAGTCGACGCTTAGAAAGACTATAGTCAGAATCGAACCAGGGAGCATGGTGCAAGCGCTGAGAGCGTCGGAGTCGACTAGGCAGAAGTTTATTGATTATGGACATAAGTTCAGAATCAAACAAAATGCAGATATCATCGGGAGAGAGATAGTTGAGAGGAAGTGAAAAGAGTGAAGAATTGAGTAAGGCTGTGCAGAGAATAGGGATATCGAGAAGTTTCCAGGGTCGACTTGGTGTGGATAATGGTGGAGGCGGAGAAGTAGGATGAGGACGAGTAAGAGTAAGAGTGACAAGGAAATGATCGGACAAATCAAGATCAGTAATTGACAAGGAAGTATAGTCATTGAAGCAGTTAGGGACAGCAATGATGTCGAGAGCACCGCCGAGAATATGAGTTGGGCTTGTTGAAAGTAATTTATAGTTAAAATCAGAAAAAAGATTAGTTAAAGTGATAGAGTCAGAGTCAGCCGGGCGATCAAGACGCAAGTTAAAGTCACCGAGTACAAAAGAAGGAGTATAAGACAATGAACAGAGAGAAAGAATCTGACGCTTGCTAAAGAACAGACGTGATGGGGCAACTGAACCTGAACGGTATACAATCACAAGTTCCAGAGGGAAAGGAGTTGATAATCTGCATATGAGTAATTCGAACGAGGTGTAACGGATGTTAACGTTAATTTTACGTAAAGACATTGGGTGACGAGCAATGGCAACTATACCGCCATGGTTAAAAGCAGTAGATGTAGGAGAGGCAATTGGACGAGCTGATTCAACTAAAGAACAACCAGAGCGACATAGACGACGAATAGCAAGATCGTCGGAGTCACAATGCCAGGATTCGGTAATGCATAGAATATCGATAGATAATTGATCGAAAATATCAAGGAGCATATCAGCTTTATGAAGAATGGAGCGAGTGTTTTGTATAGACTAAGACGAAAAGTATGTTTAGGAGCGAGATCGACTAGCGAAGAAGACAAGGGGGAGAGATGGGACCCCATCGATTTTTTGGCCTTGTGTGTACAACGTGAAAATTTTCATTGATTTTATGTATAGATAAGGATGACTCGCCGTTTGTTTCACGTCGATGTTTCTCAATTCGAGCTAAATTGAGCTGGGCAATATCAGAAGGGGAGCGTTCAGGAAAGATACGACAAGTAGACGAAGTGGTAAGAAGTTTAAAACGTTGGGAAAGTACCAAGGATGCATGTGAACTATGTCGGAAAACGATTTTTAGGAGTGGAGGACTGAGATGATTGGATTTAGTGGATTTGTTTAAACGGATAAAAGATACAGGAGCGATATTATTGAAGAGGGATGGATTATTATCAGGAAGAATGGTTGCTAGGATAGACCTGAAAGCAGATACATCATCATCGAGGCGACATTGAAGAGAAGCAGATTCAGAAACCTTTAAATTAGATATGATAATGCATCGATCGCGCGAAGGGAAACGATTACGTAGTGGTGGACGGACAGACCTGGTAGTAGCAGAGGCAGAAGAGCAGATAAACGTGGGAATGACAGGGGTGCTAAGTGAAGATTTTAGATAGTTTGGAGCATGTGTGACAGGAGTGGAGTGTTGAATCGGTTGATCGGAGATGTTACTGGAGATGATTTTGACGGAAGGATGTAAATTATTGATAGGTGATAGGGTTGGAGCATGTGTGACAGGAGTGGATTGTTAATAGGTTGAACGGAGATGTTACTGGAGATAATTTTGACGGAAGGATGTAAATTATTGAGAAGTGATACGGTGGAGGTAGAATAAGCAGTACGTGAAGAGAAGAAAGAGGTATGAGATGTATTTAGATGTGGGGATTAATAGGAAAAATGAGGTACGAGATGAAGGCCTTTACTGTTTGCATTGTTAGGAAGATGAATATTAAGGGAAGTGTTATCCGTAGTTAAAGGATAAGTGTGTGTGAGAGAAGTTTCAAGAACGGGTTTCATAGATGACGAAGGAGTTAGTAAGCAAACGGATGACGACGATAGATTGGAAGATATGTTGTCGTTTGTTGATGTTCCATGTATAACAGCGGTCTGAGTCGACTGAGAGATATCATCAAGTTTATTTATTGAGCACAAATCTGTTTCATAGCGTTCAGAACGTCTCCACTGTTTGAGTTGTCATTCTTCATTAGCCTACCTACGAGGGCAGCACAACAGAAGCCGCAGAGGAAATTCCGATTTGAAACGTTGTCCTCGTCAGTGAAAGGAATGGCAACGTGAGTCCAAACATTGCAGTTCTTGTTGTCGCATCCAATTTGCTTTTCGATGTAAGCTTCCTTGACGGACTTGAGTTGCTGGCCGACATTTTTTGTTAACTTTCTCTTTGCCATAATAAAATGTTAATTAGTTAGTTATTATCAAGAATGTTTAAACTCCGTTAGTCTGCAAGTCGTTAGTTTTAAGTAGTTCGTGTTAGTTGTAAGTAGTTCTTAGTTTTAAGTTGCGAGCGGATGTCGTCGATGATTGTCGATGGTTGTCGATAATTGTCAAGCGGATGGTCGTCGATGTTTGTCGTCAAAGGTTGTCATTGGTTGTCGTCGAAGATTATAATGATGTATTTACTATAGATTGTATTTACTTTAGATTGTATGTATAATCTTGTAAGATGTATGTATCTTGTAAGATGTTCGTAATCAAGAACATTTTTATTATTCAAAATAGTCATTACATTTCGATAGTTGTTGCTATAACCTTAAGGAAATTAGAAAATTTTCAAACGTTTGATGTAATTTCTTTAGAAAATAAAAGGTTTCATATCCAAAAAGCTGTTATAAAAATTATAACAAAAATATTTTGTATTTTGTTTTGTATTAAATTCTGTACTGTCCAATGTGGTTGTGAGGCATTACCCCGAATGCCTCTCGGTCAGGGAAACACCTACTCCATGCAGGTGTTTCCCTGGCCGAAAATTATTTTACGCGTTCTTTGTCCTCTCTCAACCATTTAAATTCATGCCCACTTCAACCACTCGAATTTTCCCCGATCGCACCCCTTTCGAAATCGCTAAACTCTCTTCTGCCCGCATCTAAAAACGCCGTCTCGAGGAAAACATCGAAACATCTCTCTCCATCCAAAACATCGACGGAAATTTTAAGTTTTCTACACCCGCCCTAAAATTCGATGACGCTCCATCTCTCCTATGTGTCTTCTTCACTAGACCCTTTCAACACCATACACGGTTTCCAACTCGGCCTCCTCAACACTATCTTGCAAAATCGAGACCGGAACTGGTCAGATCATCTGTATAAGGCTTAAAATAACGTCAGTCGAACGACATCAAACTTGGTTTAGAAGCTCTCGCTGTTGCTATTGTAATATCCATGATTAGATGCCATTGTGATGACCATTGTGAATATAAATAACCATTGTGACGCTAATTCCTAGGTATAGGTGAAACATTCCTGGCTTTAAACACC
This sequence comes from Pomphorhynchus laevis, assembly GCA_012934845.2. Lineage (NCBI taxonomy): Eukaryota > Metazoa > Acanthocephala > Palaeacanthocephala > Echinorhynchida > Pomphorhynchidae > Pomphorhynchus > Pomphorhynchus laevis. Next base: position 39,291 of record WNNJ02000068.1, on the reverse strand, counting down.
AAGTGATATCCTATCATTGCGAAATAGAGGGCCAACATTTCTAAATTTTATTATTTTTGACTTATTACTTTTTCATGTTAGTATAATGACCTTAAATGGTCATTTAAGGTCATTTTACTTGAATATATTAATTTTAATTAAACATTTTATTCTTGAATATATCACTATTTCGATAGCTTTTGATATAATCTTCAGTTAATGCAAGGTTCACAAAAGTTCGATGTAATTTCTGCAGGAATTACAAAAGATTTTAAATATAAAATCAAAAGAATAGGGAGAGAATAATTGATAGTATACTAATAATAAGCATAAAAAGATTTTATTTTAAAATAGTCATTACATTTCGATAGTTCTTGCTATAACCTTAAGGAAATTAGAAAATTTTCAAACGTTTGATGTAATTTCTTCAGGAAATAAAAGGTTTTATCTCCAAAAAACCTGATATTAACTACTTGTACTGACTGCAGCAATAATATGCTTAAATATAATTATCTAAAAATTGCATATCTACATTTAAATGTTCAATGAAATGTATGAAATTAATCAACTGTGTCGCACAACAAAGACAAAAGAGGATCAATAAAGTCTATTTGCGTGCTTAATAGCAAGGTTGTGTAAATAAAGGAGGACACCCGAAAAACATTTAAGTTTTCATGAAAAATTCTGTTATTATTTCTCCCTAACTTAAACAGTTGGATTATTAAAGTAGTTGGATTATTTGTTTTTTGAAAAACACTAATGCGACAACACGCGACAAAGCAATTTAGGGTCTTCTATACACATAGATGGCAGTCGCAGTACACGATATTTCATAATTTTACAATAAACCTTTGATTTTGTTCTGGTATGATCTCGGAAGTATTTTAGATTAACCCTAAAATGGAGGCCATAAACTGAAAATTTAATTACGTTTAAATGACTGGGAAATGACTTCAAAAAGTCATTTCCCGGAAAGGGAGTTTTCACCGATATTTATTCAGTTATCTTACATATTTAATTAAACATCGTATAATACGCAATATTCATGTTTAAATTAAACATTTTTATATTTTTATAAAATAATAATCATTTTGTTTCTGCTTTAAGAATTCAAATTTAGCTGCTAAATGATAGATACTTTGGAGCATTGTAATTTAGCAGCTTCAACACAAGGACGTTAATGGGATTACGTAAGAAAACAGCTACGACCGACACCAACTGCAAGTACAGTGCTCGACATACAACTGCAGCGTCTGAACAACAATCGCTTGCGACAACTGTTGCCATATACACTCCCCATCCCATGTCATCTTCACTTCCCGACACCCCGTTCCGTCCCTCCTGTCTCGTTTCTCAATAACCTATACCCATCAACGGAAATCACCACCACCAACCTTCACGATGCTTCCACTCGTAACCTTCCCTCTCATCGCTCACCACCCCCTCTATTATCTAAATTCTCTTTGTCTTCCGCTGTCAAACCTACTCCTTTGATATCCTCAACTCCCAGCTCTCCTATCGTGATCTCACCCACACACGTCACTTGTCCTTTTTTACGGAAACGCTTTCCTTTTCGCGATCGTTGCGTAATCGTCACTAATATCACTCCTTTTTCAAGCATCGCTCTTACGTGTTCTCTGTCCTCTCTCAACGATTTAAATTCATTCCCTCTTCAACTACTCAAATTTTCCCCGATTGCACCCCTTCCGAAATCGCTCAACTCTCTTCTGCCCGCATCGAAAAACGCCGTAGTGAAAAAAAACATCAAAACATCGACAGAAATTTCAAGTTGTCTACACCCGCCCCTAAATTCGATGGCGTTCAATCTCCCATATGTGTCTTCTTTACTAGACCCTTTCAACACCACACACGGTTTCCAACTCGGCCTCCTCAACACTATATATATGCTCCACAAATTCGATCTTATCCTCAACCTATTCATCAAGCAATTCATCGATCTTTTCTGCCTCACCAAATCCTGGCACTCAGATTTGGACGACCTCTCCATTCGCCGTCTGTTCTCTGCCGGTTGCTCACTAGTCGAATCCGCCCGCCCCTCAGCTCATAACTTTCTAAATTCTCTAATCATGACGGCATTGTTGATTCGCCCGTCATCCCACGTCACTTCGCAAAATCGTTTCACCTTTTATGCTTTTCTCTTTTGAATTGCTCACCTGTCGTTCTCCTATCCCGATCACTCTGAATCTCGCCATTGTATCCGTCGTTGTTCATCATCTGCTTTCTCCTTAATTTACCGACCTCGCTGACTTACTTTCCTATTGTTCTTTGTCCTCCACCCCTTCACTGGTTCTTAACGACATCAACATACACCATGACCGCTCCTCTTCCACCGAGTCCATCCAGTTCATCAATATTCTATCCAGCTATAATTACAAACTCATTTCCACTGCCCCGCACACACATCCTTGGCGGGGCACTCGACATCATCGCTGTCCCAGATAGTTTTGCTGCCTACACCTCACTGCTTATCTCCGATCCTGTCTATCCGATCACTTTCTCGTCACCTTTAATCTCACTTCTAACCACTCTCCGCTTTACACACCTACCATCCTACGTCACCCCTGGAGAAATCTTGACCTTTTCTTTCTCCGCTCCACCTTACTTAAATCGTCTCTATCATTACCCACAATAACATATTCATCTCTTCACAATCTCGCCTTTCTTTTCGACTCTGAACTCACATCCACTCTCGATCGTATCTTGCCCTTTAAGCCTCACCCTCCCCGTCGCTTGCACCGTGCCTCATGGTTCTACATTCAATGCCTACTCTCAAAGCGTAGACTCCGTCATGCTTTTCAAGTCTATCACCGCTCTCTAAAGTGCGGCATTAATTGTATTTTCTCAAACGATAAATTTATATGGGCTAGATAATCGTGCTCACCTTGCACGAGTAGTCGTGCGGTCAAAATATTTGATCAGCCTTAAAATCAACAGTTTTAATAATACTTTTTACTGACACATGACAAATCAGTTTTATATCAGCATTAGCTAATAGAGTGGTTAAAAGTACATATTCAAATAAAAATGTAAAATATTCTTTAAAGAAGATTTTCAAATTTTAATAATTATCAATAAATTAAACTTTAAATGTATATGGAAATATTGTATGTGATAATTCTTAATAAAAAAAACTCAAATTCTAAAATTTTTTGATTTTTTATTTCACCCGTAATGTGTAAGATTGAAGAAATTAATTAATTAAATTTATTTTTAAATACATGCTAAAGCCAAAGGTTTTTTCGCTAGAGTACGAATAAAAAAACAAAAAATAAAAAAACGACAAAAAGCAAATAGTCATTCAACGGATAGTAGCTAAATAGGATAGTTTAGTAGAGCTGCTGAATGGCGGTATTGTTCACGTATCCATGTGCAACATCGTGATTTAAACGTGATCAAGCCAGGAGCAGCAACAACTTCATTGAACAGCGAATTAAGCATAATAATTTCCCTCTTCGACAGTCTAAATATTTTCTGTAATCTGTCAAATCGAGATTTATACAATACTCTGATATGTCCACGCAGCCTACCTACCCAACTAGTGATTACATCTGTGTGATAACCCACCGCAAAATTCGATATAAGCAATAGACATCATTTCCAAAGCTATGAACCTCTCACGTACCGACAACATTCTAATACGGCTAAGACGTACGTGATAATCACTACCACCTTAGCCAACACAGAGCTTGGAACCCCGCCTAAGAATATACTCCAGGTCTAATACCTTTCACTTGGTGACATAAAAACAAGCATGAATGCAGTATTCAAGTGTGACAGGACAAGAGAGGTGAATAACCTCTTGTACATTTGAAAGCTTAAAGTAAGAAATGCGCTTTTTATACAATATAATGCACAAGTAGTTTTACCTAGAATCAATGTAGGTAAAAAGTCAGTCTTTAAGTCAGTGTTCAACTTTGTTTTCAAGCATAGATCGACAATAAAAAGAAATGTCTCCAATATAGTACCTAAGAGTTTCAGATGGGCGATCTAATTGCATAAGTGGTTTAATTGTGGTTTACTAATTGTTTACTAATAGTGGTTTACTCATGCATAAATGGCATAAGTGATCTAATTGCATATGTTGATCTTGTACATCAGTAAAACGTTTACAGCTATCTGGCTCTTTCACTTCTGTCTCACATACGACTACTCTGACCGATACTGTTTTTAACGTTTCCATCGCATCAACACTCGACTTCGCATCGTATAATTCCATTCTTGAACCTTATCTCTCACATACTCCCCGTTCAACTACGGATAAAACTTCCATTCATGTTCATAATCCTAACAATGCAAACTGTAAAGCTGTTCATCTCGTACCACCTCTTTCCTATTCATCCCCATCTAAATACATCTCATACTTCTTTCTTCGCTTCAGGTACTCCTTATTCTACCTCCGCCGTATCACTTCTCAATAATTTACATATTTCCGTCAGAATCATCTCCAGTAACATCTCCGATCAACCGATTAACACTCCAGTCCTGTCACACATGCTCCAAACTATCTTAATTCTCCATCGAGGACCCCTGTCATTCCCTGTTCTACCTGCTCTTCTACTTCTACTCCTACCAGCCCTGTTCGCCAACCACATCCACGTAATCGTTTATTTTGCGCGATCGATGTATTATCATATCTAACTAAAAGCTTCCAGCATCTGCTTCTCCACAATCTCGCCACGATAATAATGTATCTGCTTTCAGGTATATCCTAGCAACCATTCTACCTGATGATACGCCATCTCTTTTCAATAATATCGCTCCTGTATCTTTTATCCGTTTAAATAAATCCACTAAATCCAATCATCTCAATCCTCCACTCCTAAAAATCGTTTTCTGACATAATTAACATGCTTCCTTGGTACTCTCCCAATGTTTTAAACTTGTTACCACTTCATCTACTTGTCGTATCTATCCTGACCAATCCCCTTCTGATATTGCCCAGTTCAATTTTACTCGCATTGATAAACATCGACGTGAAACAAACGACGAGTTATCCTTATGTATACATCAAATCAACGGAAATTTTCACGTCGTACACACGAAGCCAAAATTCCGATGGCGTTTCGTCTTCCCATATATGCTTTGCTAGTCGATCTCGCTACTGAGAATACTTTTCGTTTTAGTATTTTCAACACTAGCTCCATTCTTCATAAAGCTGGTATGCTTCTTGATATCTTCGATCAATTAAATATCGATATTCTCTGTATTACCGAATCCTAGCACTCTGACTCCAACGATCTTGCTAGTTCGTCGTATATGTCGTTCTGGTTTTTCTCTAGTTGAATAAGCTAGTCCAATTGTCTCCCCCACGTCTACTGATTCTTGCCATGTCGGTATTGTTGCCATCGCTCGTCACCCAACGTCTCTGCGTAAAATTAGCGCTAATATCCGTTTCACTTCTTATGAATTGCTAATATGCAGATCATCAACTCCTTTCCATCTCGAACTTGTGATTGAATACCGTCCAGGCTCAGGTGCCCCCTCACGTATGTTCTTTAGCGAGCGTCAGATCTTCTTTCTCTCTGTTCATTGTCTTATACTCCTTTTGTTCTCGGTGACTTGACATTGGTCTCGATCGTCCAGCTCACTCTGACTCTATCACTCTAACTAATCGTTTTTCTGATTTTAACAATAAATCACTTTCAACAAGCCCCACTCATATTCTCGGCGGTGCTCTCGACATCATTGCTGTTCCCAACTGCTTCAATAACTATACCTCCCTGTCAATTACTGATCCTGGTTTGTCCAAATCCAATGTTATTCAAGATATATACAAGCTATATATGAAAAACAGAGTTAAACCATTGCACAGTAAGTTCGCTGGGGCTTTGACGGCGCAATATTGTTTAGTCATTGAGATGCAAACGGATCGAGCTTCATAATCTCGTTCAACACCTCATCAACTCTGAGTGAACAAGGACAACCATGATGTGCAATCAAAGCATACTTCCAACTAAAATTACGCTCTTTGTTAGTAATCGAAGCTTGCACTGAGAAGCTAACAGCTAAATGTTGGGCGATAAGAGACGGTTCGGTTAAAGTCTAAGATGGCGTTTGAATTGAGATAAATGTGGTGACGAGTTATGTTCTTTCTTACATATGACCGAAACCTCCTAGGTTCAAATATTCATCCCTGGTGATATTCATTTGTACGAATAGCGTTTCTAAAATTTTAGCCTATTGTATAAGTTCCGAGAGTCGATGTAGGCACGTTTGGAAGCAGGATAATGCCTCAACTTGCGTCACAATTTGTTGCGGTACTTAAGTGCATCAAGAATCTCATTGTCGAACCAAGGAGAGCTTGGTTTTCCTTGGTTATCCTTTGTTCCAAAGAATCTGGGTTGTAAACAGTAAATGTTTTGATATGGTAATGGCTATTAGTGGTTTAGCAAATCATACGAAAAGAATACGTTAATGTGAAAGTTTATGTTTTTAAATTTACTCTATATTATTAAATCCATGGTTATTATTTAATGTTATCTTTTAACAGCTAGGCTTCTATATCTTCTCATGTTGTCATATTGAAGAATATGACAACACGAATACGACACTTCTCTCTTGTCATATTGAAGAATATTTTTGAAGTTCGGGTAGTAACCAGCACAAACTATGAAGGACAAAAAGGACATGGTTGGAAAATTGTAAAATATCTATCAAGCCATATTAGTAACATATTAGATTAATTTTATTAAAATTATAGATCATAATCTTATAATAATCTTATTTAATGGTTGACATATATATTATAGCACTGATTAAAAGACTACGAGTTGCATCACATGAATATTAAAAATAAAAGTAAAAATTCTAAATCTATATCCAAGTCTAGTTTGAAGGCATGAATATTACAAGAGTTAACGATCGTATCTGAAAGTTAATTCCATACGAAAAGAATTCTCTGGGCAAATAGTGAGATACGGATCTGACAGGCGTATTGTGCGGGAATGTTCGTGTAGTGAGGGCTGATCTAATTATTTGTACCCAAATATATCAAAAAGAGTAAGGCTTTATTCAAAACATCTAAAAGAATATATTCAACAATGTAATATTATTTCACAATATTCTACACAACGACGTAATTGGATAAGTATCGCGATGTTTGACGTCTTCTTGAATATCTACGAGATTCGAGCGGTGGAATTATTTCCTTTGATGTTTTGTTGATTTTCTCTTCAGATGAATCGCATAACTGTTTTTCATTGTTGACTTGTTGATTGCCTGTATTATTTCTGATTTCACCATCAGTCGCAAAATCCCCACACGCAGGTTGAGTCACCGACGAATCTTGGAAGACGATCAAGAACCTTCGTGCTGGAAAGCAGAAAATTCCTCAAACTGTCCATGACATGAGAGAATCTATGATGACTGACATTAAAGAAATTCTTGGTTATTAAAAAGAGCATTTTAAGTCTTCTTAATCCGATGGATATGCCTTCTCTTGTAGAAGTAGACCCTTTAGAATCAACGGAAGAGCTTATCTCTTTGGAAGAGGTCATTGCTGTTGTTAGTAAACTTCGTAATGGCAAGTCTTCTGGAGTAGACAAGATTCGAAGGCTCTCGGCGTTGTTGGCATGAAGTGGCTAACACGGATCTTCAACGTTGCATTGAAGTCGTACAAGGTTCAAAGTGAGTAGCCAACTGGAGTGGTAGTACCGTCTTTAAGAAAGGTGATCGAAGAGTATGTTTTAATTATCGGGGAATCAATCTTCTTAGTCAAACTGGTAAGCTATTTGCTAGGATTCTTGAGTTAAGGATACGGCCTATAGTTGAGGGAGAGTTGCAAGAGGAACAATGCAGCTTTCGTCCAGGTCATGGAACGACGGATCAGCTCTTTACTCTCTCAACTATCCTCGAACAGTCTTGGGAGTTCGCTCAACCGGTCTACATGTGTTTTGTAGATTTTGAGAAGGCGTTCGACCGATATCCGCGAGAGAGGTTGCGGGAGGTACTAAGGGAGTATGGAGTACCACACTATCTCCAGGTAGCTGTGGCTTCTCTATAGAACAAAGTATGTGTTGTGTTAATGTTCTACGTAGGAAGTCTGAATCATTTCGTGTATGCGTTGGGATCTGTCAGGGTTGTCTTTTGTCTCCACTTCAAATCCTTGTTTGTATCCCGTATGAAGAGCTATCGATTTCGAATTCAGTAAGAATTTTAGGTTCTGAAAATATTATCATTGGTGTAAATTAAGGACCTAAATTTAAGACTTTTATTAGATTAGTACTTAATTATTGAATAGACCAATTTACAAAACAAAGTTTAAAGGAGTCATCCGAATTTTACAGCTAGCTCAATCGTTTTACCCTTTGCATTATAGTTACGGATCATTTGAGAGAAAAGAATTCCATTTTTTAACGTTGGAAAATGAGATATATCTAATAATGATTTAATTTTCCTCGCAATTTTTTGATATTATATTTGAACATGGCATATATGATGCGATAATAGGTCTTACACAATGTTCCTTTTTATGAATTTTTGAGAGTAAGTACATAAAATCAGATTTCGCATTTTTTGATAAACAAGTTCTTAAAATTAAATCAGCTAACTGAGTCTACGTATTGTTATATAATTATAAAATAAACAAAACATAATAATGCTAAATCAAAATTTAATAATTAAATAATAAAATTAATAATTGTTTTTAGATTTTCTATAATTTAAATCAAGTTAAAAATAAAAATAAAAAATAAAAAATAAAATTTAAAATAAACGTCATTTTTATGAATTGACTAATAAATAACAGACGTTGTATCAGAATAAGAATTAGAGGTCATCAGGAGGAACTGCTATGCTATCAGGTTTCGGCCCCTAACTCCTCAACCCAACATAGCAGCGGGGCCAAATACATGCTAATGATGTATTTCCTCTGAAATAACTATCTAGTATCTTATTCTAATGCAAAGTATATTATTTATTATCCATCCATAAAAATTTGCCACTTAAGAGTTTAAATTTATTCTTTATATTATTGTGTTGATTTATATATTTTACTATTTTCTGCTTGATGTTATTTTTATAGTAACCTAGTTTAAAATATGTATCTATTAAATTATTTTAATGATTTTGAAGAAAGCCAATATCATTACATATTGTTGCAATTCTTAAAATTTCATTATTTAATGTATTATATTTTATATTATATGGTATGCATGAATGCTCATGCAAAAATATGTTTCTTGTAAATTTAAATATGTCATCTTTACGATATAAATTAATAGTAGTTTTAGTTAATGTTAATTTAATGTTCATATCTAGATATACACCTTCTTTATCATTAATATTAGTTTTGTTAAGAATAAGGCTTTCTGGATAAATGTGCTCACTAATTGAATAAAAATTATTAGAATTAAATACACATATATCATCAATGTATCGAAACATATTTTATATATTTATATTGTTTAGATTTAGTTTTTACACAGTTATGAACAAATTCATATTCTATAAAGCTTAAAAACAAGTCAGCTATAATTGGGCTACTATTATCACCCATTGGAACACCTTTTACTTGTCTAAATATAGATGTCCCTACTTTTAAATAATTTTGATTTATCAAAATATTTAAGGATTCTATTAATTCAATTTTATCCATATATTTATATTTATTTGATGGTTTAATTTTTGTTAGATAGGCGTTATAATTATTATAACATATATATGTATATCTTTTTCCGAATATAAGGTTAATTAATTTTACTAACGCTTCTTTAATATCTACTAAATCTAGATTTGTATAAAGCGTACTAAAATCGTATGTATTTATATTTTGAAAATTTATTCCTTTTGTCTGTTCTAAAAATTCTTTTGTAGAATTAATACTGAAATAGTGTTTTATACCAGTATTAATTTCGATTACCTTGCAATATTTTTTAAAATGTGCTTTAATTACTTTAAGTATTTTATTCATATAGACAGAAAGTTGTTTTAATGTACATTTAAACGCACTACATATGAACCTAGGTTTTATTGGATTTTTATGTAATTTTGGATTCCAATATAATATAGGTATAGTTTTATTATCTAATTCAACCTTTATACCCTTTTTATCCATTATAGAACAGTGACTTGTAATAATTGTTTCTAAACTCAACTCACTACGTTCATATGTTGGATTTACATTTAAATCATTATAATTAACCTCTTTCATTAGTATATCATAATAAAGCTTTTTGCATATGAAGACAAAGTTATTACTAGCTTTATCAATAGTTGTTATTATATAGTTATCCTTTAATTTAGTAAGTTCTTTATACATATCTTTATTAATTTTATCTTTCCTTTTATAATTGTTTGTTATTTTCATTTTATTTTTAATTTTATCAAATATATAATCTTTCCAAATTTTTATCTTAGATATATTCGAGCTTTCACTATTAATCAGCTTACTAAAGTAATCATTTAAGTTATTATATAACGAACTGTATATTTTATTTTTGTCGTTGTTGTTATTTAATCTATATTTATACCCTTTCGATAGCAGCTTTCTTAATTCACAATTTTCAATTAATTCTAGATTATGGGTACATATATGTTCATTTATTTTATCAAAACTAAGACTTTTACAATTGCGTTCTGTTTCTATTATGTTTCTAATATTATCGTTACATATTGATTTTAATTCTTTATTATAATTACAAATTTTTCGTCCTAATGGTGGTAGGAGTTTATACCTTATTTTAGGAATATATTTACTTAAATCTGACCCTATTATTTCTTTACTTTTAGAATTATTTAAAAGTCCGGCTATATTTATGTTATCTATACATTTATTAATGAAGTTTATGGTTAATGTATATTTTCTATTGTTATTATTTACATTTATTGTATGATTATAGTATTTTGTATTACAATAACTGTCTATTATACAACTTAGCCTATCATAGTCGTTAATTAATTTTTGATTTATTGAACATATGATATCTTTAGAAAAACTTCTTATATTTACATAAAGTTCTTTTACTACTTCTGCCAATTCCTTGTACCTCGTCATTCAATCCTAATGGGTACATGGAATTAAGCGTTTTAATCCAAAAATCTTCTTTTTCTAATAGTTTTTGATTTAATATTGAAATGTTTTCTTCTATAATATGTTCTAAAATAAATAATTTACAGTTTTTAATATCATGTCCTATTAATCTCATATGTTTATGAAATATAGTTTGACTATTATGCTGTATGTTATATATGTGTTGCCTAAACCTAGTTTTTAACATTTGATATGTTTTTCCTATATATTGCAATCCACATGTGCATTGTATTAGATACACTACACCTGCAGTATTGCAGTTACAATTATTATTAATATTTAATGAAAAACATTTGTTTGTCGTATTACTTACGATACAATTATTATTATTTATAACATCACAAACTATACAATTTTTTCTATTACATTTAAAAGATCTAAAATTGAAATCATTAGTACTTACGTATTTTTCCAATATTGTTGAGTACATGTAACTTTTAAGTCATGATTTTTAACGTTGCTTTTTCGGTGTCGCCACCTAGTTTAGTTGACTCGGACTAAACTTACAACGGGCCATCCAGCAGCATCTGACAGGGGGCTGCCCTGCTTAAGGCGGTTGCAGGCTGGAACAAGATCTATAAAGATCTACCACCTTCACTCCACGCGCTACGCGACCTAGCTATTGGCCATTACCTGGTCTCTTAAACGTGATCACGTGAAGCAGTTTACATTTTAAAGTGTAAACACCTTGGGATGCAAACTTCTCCCTTTTTTAAGAATTAATAATTCATGCTTGTTTGAAAATAAGAAAAAATAATAAAGTCGTAACCAATAATACATAGTTTCAGTATTTCTGACAGAGGTCATATTACCGGGAAAACAAAGTCCACAGGTCAATAATAACATGTCAGTAGAACAAATTAAATCAGCTAACTGAGTCTACGTATTGTTATATAATTATAAAATAAACAAAACATAATAATGCTAAATCAAAATTTAATAATTAAATAATAAAATTAATAATTGTTTTTAGATTTTATATAATTTAAATCATTATATAATTTAAATCATTTCTATAATTTTAAATCATTTCTATAATTTAAATGTTATTATCTATTTTATTATTTATATTCATCCTTTTCAAAAAATATTTAATACTGTCTGTATTTTTAATGTATCGTCTCTATTTAATTTATAAAATTTTAAATTGTTAATAACATCCTTACCTAATTTTATATATTCTACGTTATTCATTACAACAAAACAATTATTTTTATCAGATTTACAAATTACCAAGTTCAATGTGCTAATTTCGTTTTTAACAATTTTAATGTTTGTTTAATTCCCCTTGGTTTGAACTTGACTTTAAGAGTTTCTTAAAGTTAGAGCTTACGTATTTCGGTAAATTATTTATATAGTTTTTTGAATTAAAACAAGTTTTTTTTTCGAATTTTTTTATTCGAATTTATTTAATCTTTTTAAAGTGTTTAAAACCAATAATAATAATTTGTTTCTTAAATAATAATTTATTACTAAAATATTATTACAAGCCATTGTTACCCGCAAATGGGGCCAATTATAGAATACAATCAAAGAAAACATCCGATGTTATTGTATAATTTCTATTCCACGTGGTGTCAATGAGTTGCCATTGCGTGGAATACACGATGATTGGACATCCTTGCACCACGAAATGAGCGAGAAGCAAACCTGACCAAATGAACACTTACAAGCGGACGTAATTTAGTAATTTCGTCAACATATCTTCAACGTTTAGCTGCTTTGAGTGTTGATATCCTTTTTTTGTGTGGATTCATTCACGCACCACTCAAATTGGAGAAGACTAAAGGAATAAACAGAGAGTAAAAATTAAAAAAATAAAAAAAAGAATAATAATTTATTTAATCTGGCAAATGCGTGCCAAGTGCACGCTTACAAGTCCACTAACAAAAAGCACAGCAAAAGTCACAGATAATTAGTTAATTATTGAAATGGAATTGGATTTGGCGTTTGAAGCACGGCATTGATGTTGATTGGCGGATATGAATAGGCAATTGATTCCACGAGGGAGGAGCAGCCACAACGAAGGAGCGGAAGCCAAAAGAGGTAGAGTAGTTTGGGACATGTAAAAGAAGGGAATTTCGGGAACGCTGAGCACAATACACAGTACGAGAATTGTCAAAAAAAAGAAGGTTGAGAAATGAAGGGGTATGATAATTTATAATGCGGAAAGCAATGAGAAGAAGACGAATTTGAACACTACAATAAATGGTAGGCCAATCAAGAGAAACAAGATAGTGGGATGTATGATCAAAAGGACGGAGACTGAGGAGAATTCGGATGGGTGCGTTGATAATGCGTTGTAAAGGAAGAAGAATGGATTTAGATGAATTGGAAAATAGACTCAGACAGTAATCAAGTCTTGATAAAATGAGAGAAGATATGAGAGTCATACATGAAGGGAAATCGATCAATCTATGAACTTGACGGAGGTTGCGGAGTATCAAGGTAGATGAGCGTACTTTATCTCAAACGAAAGGTTTAAGTGAAAGTTTGTTGTCGAAATAGAAGCCTAGGAAAATGAGATTGTCAACGATAGGGATAATTGTAGAATTTAATGATACGGAGGGAGGTTCTAAGCCGGGGCGTCGATGTAGGATCCACATTATTTTTGATTTATTAGGATTTGGAGAAAGCCGAAGAGGAGATATATGAATGAAAATTGAGACAAGACAGTTGGAAGCAGAAACACTAAGATTATAAATACGATAAACAGGGGCGTGATCATAGATGAGAATGTCATCAGCATATTGCATAACATGAAAATAAAATTTATGAGAAATAGAAGACAAATTACTGAGAAGAAGAGAGAAAAGCAAAGGGCCTAATACTGAACCTTGTGGAACACCGGACGGGTGGGAGAAGGATAGGAAAGAGAAGAGTTATAACAAATGCGAAAAGTACGGTTTAATAGATATGAAGAAAACAAAACCACAGTGTTTTGACAGGAAGGTTGATGAACGATGGGGGAGCCGACAACGATGAGACGAAAAGTTACGATAAGAAGGTGGAGTTGATTATTCGTTGTATGGGTAGGATGATGGATTTCGGAAAATTTGCAAAAATGCTGAGGCAGTAATCGATTTTAGGGGAGAGAAGCGATGAAAGAAGATACATACAAGACGTAGGGTTTAAGGAAAAGGTGATCATCGAAATGGAAGCCTCAGAAAGTGAGATTGTGTTCTACGGGGATGATCGATGAGTCAAAAGATACAGTGGGAGGAGATATGTTTGGTTGGCGGGAGAGGATCCACATTATTTTGTACTTGTCGTGGTTTAGAACGAGATGGAGATTGGAGAGACGTATGTAGATAGAAGAAAGACAGTTGGAGGCAGAAATGCCGATATCGTGTATGCGATGTGCGGTCGCATGAGCATAGATGATGATGTCATCGGCGTATTGCATGACGTTAAAGGAGTAAGATTTGATAAACGGAGAGAGATCGTCAAGCAGAAAAGAGAAAAAGACGGGACCTAGGACCGAACCTTGTGGGACCCCGCAAAAAATAGGGATGGGAGGGGAGTATGATGAATCAGAAAAGACGCGAAAGGAACGGTCGGATAGATATGATGCAAATCATACTACGGAGGAGGAAGAAAAGCCGTAATCATAACGAAGGCGAGAAAGGGGGACAGAGTGGTCGACAATGCCGAAGGCGGAGGAGAGGTCGAGGGAGATGAGAACACTATATAGAGCCTTGTCTCGAGAAATGAGTAAGTCGTTGTACACTTTTATGCATGCGATTTCTGTCGAGTGATTAGAGCGGAAAGCGGATTGGAAAGGAGGGTACAGATTGGATGAGGAGAGATAAGCGTTGATTTGTATTAAGATGAGGCGTTCTAAGAGCTTAGAAAGAGTAGGGAGTAGTGAAATGTGGCGATAGCTAGAAGGAAGGGAGGGGTCGAGCGATTGTTTCTTAACGAGGGACTAACTTTTGCGAATTTCCAGTATAAAGGGAAGATACGACTGCGGATGGACGAGCTAAACAAGGTTGTGAGAAAAGGGGATATCGATGATCATTTGGATTTAAGTATGTGGGTAGGCAGGGGCTCGGCAGTTGAGGTTTTGTTGGACAAGGGCATGAGGACAAATGAGATTTTGGAAGTTGAGACAGGGATAAGATGAAAGGGTTCCGAGAGTATGAGGCTAGACGAGGCAGAGTGGTATAGGAGGGAGACCGGGGTGTGAGAGAGCAACGTAGATACTTTTGTCTGGAGAAATGACGAAAATCATGAGGATTTATGTTGCAAGAAAGGAGCGAGCAAGGATTGAGTTAAAAGTATGCCAAAGAGTCTTAGAGTTGAATGAAGTGATGATTTTACGCTGTCAGATGGAGTTACATTTGGTACGTAGTAGGTTGATATGAGACTGGCGGAGAGCAAGATAGGAATCACTGAAATACGAAGTGATCGAGCGGAAATCACGTCTGAGAGAGCAGTGATAGACTCGAAAAGCATGACGGAGTCGACGCTTTGAGAGTAGACATTGGATGTCAAACCATGTGACACGGTGCAAGCGACGGTGTTGGTGATGCTTGAATGGCAAGAGAAGATCGAGAGTGGATGTGAGTTCAGAGTCGAAAAGAAAGGAGAGATCGTGAGGATAATATGTTATTGTGGGATAGGATATAGATGATTTGAGTAAAGCAGAGCGGAATAGGGAGAAGTCAAGATTTCTCCAAGGGCGACGTAGGATTGTAGGTGTGTAAGGAGTGGTGTGGTTGTGAGTGAGATCAATGGTGTCGAGAAAGTGATCGGATAGACTAGGATCATAGATGAACAGTGAGGTGTAGGCAGCAAAATGATCGGAAACAGCGATGATATCGAGTCCCCCGCCAAGTATATGTATGGGGGCAATGGAGATGGGTTTGTAGTTATAGTTGGATAGAATGTTGATGAACTGGATGAACTCGATGTAAGAGGGGCGGTCCATGCGTTTGTTGAAGTCGTTAAGAACGATTGAAGGGATGGAGGACAAAGAACAGTGAGACAGAAGGTCAGCGAGTTCGGTAAAAATTAAGGATGTAGGAGCAGATGAACTAGGAGGGTATACAATGGCAAGATCTTGAGTGATCGCGTTAGAAGAACGACAAGTGAACAGTTCAAAAGAGCAAGTACTGAAAGGGGAAGTAATTTTGCGAATAGACGCGTGGTGACATGCGAATGCGACAATGTCGTCATGATTAGAGAATTCAGAAGGTGATGTGCTGAGGGGGCGAGCGGATTCGACTAGGTAGCAACCGGCACAGAGCAAACGGCGGATAAAGAGGTCGTCAGAATCGGAGTCCCACGGTGAGGCAAAAGATATCGATGGATTGCTTGGTGAATAGGTTGATAATGAGATTGGATTTATTGAGAATAGATCTAGTGTTGAGGAGGCCGAGGCGGAAACCGTGTGTGTAGAAAACAATTTTTAGGATAGGGGGCTGGGAAGGATTAGATTGAGAAGATTTGTTTCGGCTGAAGATTGCTACATGAGATATGTTGTTGAAAAATGATGGTTTGTCCACAGGAACAAGATACGATAGGATGGATCTGAATTTAGAAACATGGTGGTCGAGACGTGCTTCTGTAGATAAAGAGGTGGAAGTAGTGATATTAGTGACGATAACACAACGATCGCGAGAAGGAAAGCGTTTCCGTAAAGGAGGACGAGTAACGTGAGTTGGTGATATCACGATAGGAGAGCTGGGAGTTGAGGATATCAAGGGAGTAGGTTTGACAGCGGAAGACTATAGGATTTGGATAATATAGAGGGTGGTGAGCGATGCGAGGAAAGGTTATGAGTTGAAGGATTGTGGACGTTGGTGGTTGTGATTTTGATTTAGGGATGTAGGTTATTGTGAAACGAGACAGAAGGGAAGAGACGAGGTGTCGGGAAATGAAGATATCGGATTAGAAGTGCATATGGTGACAAGATCAGTGGGTTAACAAAGGACATCAGAAACGACTGGGGTAGTTTGAATGGAGGTTGATATGTTCTTATGGGAGAGGTCGTGTATGAGTTTTGGCACAAAAGCCACATATGAAGTCTTCTTTAGACTTACTGTTGTCGCATTCAATTGTAGTTCAGACGCTGCAGTCGTGTGCCGAGCACTGTACTTGTAGTTGAGCACAGTTGATGTCGGTCGTAGATGTCTTCTTACGTCCTCCCATCGACGTCCTTGTGTGTTTAAACTGTTAAATTTGCTACTGATCGAAATGATAGGTTTTTCAGCGAGCGGAACTGTAATCAGCTCTGTAATTTGTTTTAATAATTAGAGGGGTTAACTCTAAAAATTCGGCGAGCGAAGCGAGCTAAACTGGATTAAAACTGTAGATGTATGATAGGCAATCGGACTAGCTTATTCAACTAGAGAACCAGAGCGGCATAGACGACGAAAAGCTAGATCGTCAGAGTGCCATGATTCGGTAATGCAGATAATATCGATAGATAATTGATCGAAGATATCAAGGAGCATATCAGCGTTATGAAGAATGGAGCGAGTGCAGAATAGACTAAGACGAAAAGTATGCTCAGGAGCGAGATCGATTAGCGAAGAAGACAAGGGGGAGATGGGACGCCATCGGATTCTTGGCTTTGTGTGTACAACGTGAAAATTTCCGTTGATTCGACGTATGATAAGAATGACTCTCCGTTTGTTTCATGTCGATTTTTATCAATGCGAGCTAAATTGGGCTAGGCAATATTAGAAGGGGAGCGGTCAGGAAAGATACGACAAGTAGACAAAGTGGTCAGAAGTATAAAACGTTGGGAGAGTACTATGGATGCATGTGAACTATTTCGGAAAACGATTTTTAGAAGTGGAGGATTGAGATGATTGGATTTATTGAATTTGTTTTAATGGATAAAATATACAGGAGCGATATTATTGAAAAGGGATGGATTATCATCAGGAAGAATGGTTAGTGGATATACCTGAAAGCAGATACAACATCATCGAGGCGACATGGAGGAGAATCAGATTCGGGAAGCTTTAAGTTAGATATGATAATGCATCGATCGCGCAAGGAAAACGATTACGTGGATGTGGTTGGCGAACAGGGCTGGTAGTTGTAGAGGTAGAAAAGCAGGTAGAACTGGGAATGACATGGGTGCTCGATGGAGAATTAAGATAGGTTTGAGCATGTGTAACAGAAATGGAGTATTGAATCGGTTGATTGGAGATGATTTTGACGGAATGATGTAAATTTTTGAGAGGTGTTACGGTTGGAGCATGTGTGACAGGAGTTGATTGTTGGGTCGGTTGATCGCAGATGCTACTGGAGATGATTTTGACGGAAGGATGTAAATTATTGAGAAGTGATACGGTTGATGTTGAGTAAGTAATACATGAAGAGAAGAAAGAGGTATGATATATATTTAAATGTGGGGAGAAATAGGAAAAATTAGGTGTCCTGAAACGTTTTCCTCGTTAGTGAAAGGAATGGCAACGTGACTCCAAACATTCCTGTTCTTGTTGTCGCATCCAATTTGCTTTTCGATGTAAGTTTACCTTACGGACTTGAAATACTGGCCGACATTTTTAGTTAGCTTTCTTTTTGCCATAATAAGATGTCAATTAGTTAGTTATCATCAAGAAATTTAATATAATTACATTTATTATTTAACATTTATTTATCAATTATTAATAATTATAAATTATAATTAATAAGTCCTTAATATAGTAATTATGTATAATAATTTATAATTATTTAACATTTCCAAAATTTTAAAAATCTGAAACAAATTAAGTGATTGGAAACTGAAATGATTAGAAACTGAAAACTCAAAATTTAAAGCAAAATTCAAAAGTTGCCTACTTATTTTTTGAGAATGTTGAGTCATTAACTTTGCACATCGTGGAATTAAATTATTTTCTTTGCAGGCTTTTAAAAATATAATGGCCATTTTGCATTTCGATCTCTTTATTTCAATTTTTTCAATCTTCTAGATAGCTGCAGGCCAGTGGCTCCATAGCACTGTCGAATGATTTTAAATAGTTGATAATGATCCATTATTGATAAATATTTATTGGAGCTGGATCAAAGAAAAGAGATATTTTATTTGATATTTCGCTAACTTCTCTTAACATCTTTGGCAAATTACATCTTTATAAAATCAGAGTAATTTTTTGAAGATGCCAGCAGAGATTAGCGAAATATCAAATAAAATTATCCCCTTTTTAATTTAGCTCTAATTATTCGTTATCAATAATGGATCATTATCAACTATTTAAAAACAACTTTATGTTCAAAGTTGTTTATTAATAATAAGGAAGAGTATTTTTAAATGTTTATACCTATACCGAATTTAAACACTGAAATACTATGTACTTAATAATTTTATTGCACGTAAAAGGGTCTTCAAGTTTTTATGGGTGATTTAACGTTTCGGTGTAAAATTTGTACATTGTATCATACAATTTGATAAAATAACATAATGTATAAACTAAAGGTATAAACGAACACTTGTTCTCTTCCAATTGTATATGTTCTTGCACGACCTCTGTATTAACAATTGTCGTTGTCTTTTGGGTTTATACAAATTCAAAATCTTTAAATGTAGGTTATGAACATCTTAAATATACCTTTCAGATTGTATACATAAGAAGCAATGACGAAACAGTGTGGTAAAAATTCGTGCTTTGCTGAATGCTCGTATAAAAATTCATATTCGCCAATTTTACGGTGAACGATTATTTATTTTAAAAACACAAGTGTTTGACTTCTAATTAGAACTTTTTTGTACTTAAAATTAATTCAACAAACATACTCTAAATAATACGAATTATATATTACATCAAGAGTTTATTTTGAAATACCGTGATAACACTGTTTTTCAAGGTCACAATGATTCATCCTTTTACAACTTACGTGACTGCTGCAGTGGCAATACGTCTTTCCCTGTCGGAACTTATAAACGTTTTATTGACTGATCCAGTTAATGGTCTTAATAAATCTGAAGCTGACCGTAGGCTTAAGTTGTACGGACATAATCAATTGAATGAAATTCGATCGAATCCAATGTGGCTAGCATATTTGTATCAATTCAAACAGCCCATGATTTTGCTACTATTAATTTCTGCTTTGATAAGTCTCTTATTTCACCAATTCGACGATGCGATCAGTATTACATGTGCTGTTATAATCGTGGTGACTGTTGCTTTTATTCAGGAGTATCGATCAGAAAAGGCCTTATCCTCATTAAGTAAACTGCTTCCTGCATACACAAAATGTATTCGTCAACAAATGATTTCAATACCTTCAATGAATCTCGTTCCAGGTGATTTAATATGTCTTGAGGCTGGAGACAGAGTCCCTGCAGATACAAAACTAGTAGAAGCGAATGAACTATTGTTGGACGAATCTTCATTCACTGGTGAACATGAGTGCGTATCTAAATTTGTTGTTGACAATGACAAATCCAGTATATTGTTTGCTGGTTCATGTGTACGACATGGCAATTGTAAAGGAATAGTTGTTGCAACTGGTGAATACTCTGAATTCGGAGCCGTTCTTAAACTCATGCGTGATGAAACACCGCCAGAAACACCACTGCAAAGTGCGATGGATTATCTAAGTCGTCAAATAAGTGCAATCAGTTTGTTTATTATCGTCGCCATTGTATCGATTGGGTATTTGTTTTGTGGATACCAATTCAGAGAGATACTGAGTATCGGAGTAAGCTTGGCTGTAGCTGCTATACCAGAGGGACTGCCTATTGTTGTCACTGTTACTCTTGCTTTAGGAGTATTGCGAATGGCCAGAAAGAAAACAATAGTACGACAAATTCAATCGGTTGAAACTATGGGCCGTGTGGATACCATTTGCTTTGACAAAACAGGTACACTGACTTGTAATCAGATGACGCTTCATAGCATATTAAGTTTTAATGAGAACGACGTGCATGTATGGACTCACTCTGCCAGCTTGGAAGCATACGATAAATCTATTGACAATGTCGTAATGGCCAGTCTTCTATGCAATAATGCTGAAATGTATTGTTCGAATGGTTCTCAACAGTGGGAATTTCGTGGACAGCCTACAGAAGGTGCACTCTGGATTGCTGCTACGACTTATTTTCCCGAAGTATTAAACGATATTAAATCATGGACACGCGTGAAAGAATGGCCATTTTCGTCAGAAAAGCGTTGGATGGCAGTAGAAGTATCGGCCAATAAGCCTACAGGACAACGACATGGCTTGTCTAGTAAAATTATCATGAAAGGTGCGCTTGAAGTAGTTCTAGAAAATTGCATAGAACCTAATGTGCCGCCCAAATTTTTGGTTGCATCAAATATGCGTAACTTAAGGGTTCTTGCTGTAGCAGAAGGTGATACATTTCAAAATCTTAGGCTAATAGGGCTTATCGGAATGTTTGACAAAATTAGGCAATCAGCTAAAAGCATGATCTGCAGAATTCAGAGCTTGCATAAAATTACACCAATGATAATTACCGGCGATTCAGAAGAAGCAACAAAATATATTGCCAATGAACTAAGTCTAAATGCTAATTTAACATGTAGTGGAGCAGACGCTGAACGTATGTCAATTTCGTTAGGTTCATTTACCGACAAATGTATTTTTTATAGGACGGGTCCAAAACAAAAACTGGCGATAATACGGGCATTGCAGCGTCAAGGAAGAGTCGTTGCAATGGTTGGAGATGGAATTAATGACGCAATAGCCCTACGGGCTGCTAATGTAGGCATTTCAATAGGGTCCAGCAAATTAGAGTCTGAAGTTAGCGACGCAAATAAAGAAGCTGCAGATGTGATTCTTTTAAATGATAATTTACTTAATGTAGTCGATTTAATTGAGGAAGGCAAATGTATATTTTCTAACATTCAAAATTTTCTCCGTTTCCAGCTTAGTACGAGTGTATCAGCCTTGTGTATTATTGCTTTTGGAACGCTGTTAAGTAGATCTCAATCACCACTTAATGCAATGCAAATTCTATGGATAAATATCATAATGGATGGTCCGCCTGCTCAAAGCCTTGGCGTTGAACCTGCAGACAGCGAGCTTTTCAAAAAGCACAATGAATTCAACGGCGTAGCTACAAATACTAGAATGCTTGATAAATGCACCATTATTGATATACTGGCTAGATCTGCTCTCATTGTGATTGGTACTCTGTTTGTATTTTTATCAAATACGGCATCGCTTAATACGACGAAATCTCGTCAAACAACGCTGACCTTCACTTGTTTTGTTTTCTTTGATATGTTTAATTCTTTAACATGCAGATCAAAGCACCGTCCAATTCATCATATTGGATTTCTATCGAATTCCTCTTTCTGCGCTGCACTTTTATTTTCTTTGCTTGGACAATGCTTGGTCATATACTGGGCTCCGTTGCAATATGTATTCCAGACAGAATCGCTCTCACTCCGTGACATTTTAAAATTAACTTTTATTTCATCCAGTGTGTTTTTCATATCTGAAATTTATAAATACTACACGTTGTATCATGCGGCTGTTGTTAAATCAAAACACTGTACAATATGATTAAATAGAACACACATTTTGGGTTTTGCCGTCCCTCCAATAGGACAGTTCTGGAATATTTTCAAGCTTGGACAACCGTTACGCATTCTAGACGACCGCATTTTCCACTTCAATGTTCCTAAAACTATGAACTGAAATAACTTCCTTCCTGTTGAGTTTGTTTTTTAATTTTATATTCAAAAATTAAAAAGTTCTCTGTATATAAATTTCACTTGCTGTTAAAGTTTTGATTTTTATAAAAGAAAGGTTACTTTCAATTTTTTTTTCTTGGTCACTCCATTAAAGTGACCAAGAAAAAAACATTTAATGTGTTTAATCGAGAGATTAAAAACATTTAAAATAATTTAAAAATAATTAAATTAAAATAATTAAATTAATTAATTTAATTAAAAATAATTTTGGAAATAAGTAGATGGAAAACAAAAATAAATTTTGTTTTACAAAACTGAGATGAAAATATTTACGATGAGGTCATTTTTGAAATGATAAAAATAATATAAATAATTTTGATTAATATTGATGTATTTTTATTTATATAATCACTATCCTTTTTATTTGAGACATTGTATTATAGCATATTCTGAGTTTAAATGATATAATAATTTGCCAACTTCTTAGTATTTATAATAACAAGTTTGCAGATTTGTTAATATCCTGCTCTCATTATCATTGTCTGTGTTGTTAAATATATTAAATATCATTTATATAATATGAAATTATTATTAAATATTGTCTGTATTGTTACATTACGGACGTTGTATTTATAATTACATTGCTACTTTATTTTCATTTTACATATCATCTTTTAAAAATATAATTGTCTTTACGGTAGGAAATCTAGAAGTACGAGTTTAATATTAATTTATATATTAATATATTCATTAAATGTTTTATTTATATTTCATTATATTAAAATAATTCATTTAATGTTAAAGTATAAATATTTTTTTATATTGATAATGCTAATATATCAAGCATATATTTCTACATCAATTGAATATATATATTTAATTCTAATAATTTCTTTATTCATATACAAAACGAGAACTATTGGATAGATAACTATGCATATCCTAGACGACGATTTATCTAGTTATTCATTATATTTAGTCGAGATTGGATATCGTCATCCAATAATATCCAATCTCTACCGTCATTCAATTTCTACCGTCATCCAATCTCTACCGGTATGCTTACCGGTGTGTTTACCGATATTATCATATTCTATAGCTATATATAGGTATTTTAGTTTAAAAAATATGTATTATATAGGTCTTTAAAGTTTGGTTTTTATGTATAAAAACTTATAACCCAATTTTATGCTTAGTTAATACAAATATGAATGTATAAATATCGTTAGAGTTTTTGTAATTTTAAAATTTATTCTTAACAGACTTTGTAAAATTCTTGGGTCATCTTAATTTATTTACATTCTTAATTTATAAATGATTTATAAAGGAAATATAGAGGTACGAGTTAATATTAATCAGTTATTTATTAGTGGAGAGAGTTAAGGAAATATTTATTTAATCTTGAATTTTCAATAGCCTACTGCTATCATCATCAGGACATTTAATCCTAATAAACATTTACTCCTGATAATGATAGCAGTAGGCTATTGAAAATTCGAGATTAAATAAATATTTTCTTCACTCTCTCCACTAATAAATAATACAATATGAGTGAACAATCAATTTATAATTAATCAGTTAATACATCTATAAATTGATAAAAGACAAAATGTAAGATTACTTTTAAGGAATAAAGGCTTTCCAGTATTATAATTAGAAGGTGATGATATTTTAACAATAGCTGATACCTAGATATTTGTGCAGATATTTGTACATCAATTACAAACTTTTAATTCTAGGTCTACTCGACATTGGACGTTGAAAGATCTAAATACAAATAAATAAAGTTAAAATTCGTTTAATTTTTAAAGATTTTTACTATCGAAATATAAGAATCCATATTTTTCCGGAATTTTGACATTTTCATATGTAGAATAATTCTAAAATGTGTATCAGCACGACATATATTTTAACATTTTATGACAATGATATCAGTAGCTATCAAAATACTAATTGGATTAACCATTTTCTTTAATTAATATTTAGAAACAATCATTTCTTGGTTTCATTTTATAAAATTCAGCAGGAAGTTTTTGTTTAATTAATTTTTACAACAATCATTTCTTGGGGCATAACTAATGCTACCAAGTGCGTCCCCTTGGTTGCGGATTACAGAACTGCACTTTATACTATGGGTAGCTGCGATATAAGCGAGTAACCTCGTCGAATAAGTAGTCGTGGACAATGTAGCGACAGTACGGCGCTGGAATGGGGGATGGAGTGGCGTGTGTCATTCCAATAAATGCTCCAACAAAGCGTAGTGTATGGTAATATGGCGAGTGTGCTCCGCCATTAAATAAGAGCTCAGTCCCTTACAACCGGATAAGGACAAGCACTTCAGTGTGCACTGGCTAGGCCCACTGCTCACGGCGATCAGTGATAGGCCGTGACAATAGGCCAGCTGATTGTACTTAAACCGTTTTGCAACACAATCAAGCCATGACTCAAAAATATTCCATAACTAGTGGACTTGGGCGTTCTCTGCAAACTACACGTGTGCACAGAATCCGATGCATCCGAAAGTTAACGGGGGTTTAGCAACTCAAATAAGCAGAAAGAATCCAATTGTTCCACTTCGGATAGGAACTTTAAATGTAGGAACTTTGATTGACAAATCAATCGAACAGGGATCAGCTCTACATGAACGCCGAGTTGATATTTGTACAACACAAGAAACAAGATGGGGTGGGTCCAAGTCGAGGAAGATAAGCCACGGATACAATTTAATATACCATGACAGACATCATACAAAGTATGGTATAGATATAGCTGTAGCAGACACATGGCAAGATCTCGTTTCACATGTAAATAGATACAGCAACCGATTGATGAAGGTGGTTTTTGTGACAGACAAAGGACGCTTGCATGTCTTCATTGCTTACGCACGTTAGATGCTCTGAAAGTTATAAGGACGCTTTTTGGGAAGAACTGGAAGACAACGTAATAAACATGCCATCTGGAGACATTGTCGTTATCGCTGGTGACCTGAATGGGTATGTCGGGAAAGAAAGTTATGGATACACCTGTCATGGCGAACGTAGCTTTGGTGTAAGGAACGATAGCGGTGAACGCATTCTGAATTTTGCATAGGCTCATGATCTTGTCCTATCGAATACATGGTTTATCAATCGTGAATCTCACCTTAAAACATTCTACAGTGGTAACACTTCATATCAAATCGACTATAGTTTTTGGTCAATAGGAGAGAGTTAAATACGATAATGGACGTTAAAGTTATCCCGTACGTAACTGTTGCAACACAGCACCGTCCACTTATTGCCGACTTGAAAATATGTTGAGCACGTAAACCGCGAGTAGATAGGACACGTTTACCTAAACTCAAATTGTGGCGTCTCAATCAGAATGCACTTGCATTAATCTCTTCAATGGTCTTATTAAACGTCACCGACGTAGATACTACTTGGAATATTTTCAAACGAACGACGATCAAGCATGCAAGCAACGTGATTGGGCATACTAAGGAAGGTCGGCGATATATAGACAAATCGTTTTGGCAATGGACAGACGAAGTTCGCGCTAGAGTAGGGTAGAAGAAACACAGATATCATATATTCCTAAAAACAAGTCACAAGCGAATTGGATGCAATATGTGACAGCTCGTAATATAGCAAAACGATCGATAGCCGCCGCGAAGTATAATCTGACTAGTATAAATTGACTTATGAACAGCTGGGTAAACGCCGCGACGAGAATGGAATTTACAAATTGGCGCGTTCACGAAATCGACAAACCGAAGATCTGAAAAAATTTTGGGGAATTAATGATAAAAATGGGATCATTATTACGTAATTGAAGAAGACACAAATACTTTAAAAGACATTTTAACTTTGAGTTTATTCGAAAGCAAAAAACTTTCAATATCGTTGGGATATTAACGTTAAATTATTATTACATTAGTATAAATGTGAATTAATATATTTTAAATTATATTTCGGCTTAAAATACAATACGGAGAGAATCTATCTGCAGATCAAATTTAAAATTAATAAATATCAATAAATTTAATAATAAAATTTATTGGCTGAATTATTAATAATATAATTAATAAATCAGCTTTGATGTTCAGATTATTAGATAGCAATAAATGGATTTCTAGATTTTTAATATTTTCAGCTTTTTGTCTACTTAATCTGTATATTTGAGATGATAAAAAACGTGATTGCGATTGTTTCCCTTATAGTTTTGATTGCCCAAACGACAATATTAGTTCTTTTGTTGAGATATAGTCGTATTCGAATACAAAACCAGCCAAAATATTTAAATTCCAGTGCTGTAGTTATGTCGGAAGTTGTCAAGGCAATTACCTGTTTAATTTTTGTACAATTCGCTTCGCTGAAAGGTATGTTGCAAATCATTGCAAATTATTTTGTTCGTAAATATTTGTTCGTTTATTATACAATTATTTTATTTTTAATATCATATTATATTATTATATAATATATTATCTTTGTTCTTGTATATTGCCCTGAAATTTAAATTTGATAGCATAAAATAATTTATAGAAACCTAAAATAGGAACGACCCTCGAATTACGACATCCAAAACTCGAAATTTCGTGATGTTCTATAACTTGAATAAATTTCGTTGGAAATAGATACCGTATTTATGTACAACTTTAATTTATACCAGTACTGAAAACTATCGCATTATTATTCTTTGAATTCCAGATAAGAATCAACAAATCATGATATATTTATTTATAATTTATATAAAATTAAATATATCTATTAAATATTATTTATTATATATTTTGCTAGACTGCTGCTAGCCTCATCATAAAATAAAAGCCGATTCAATTAAACTAGATCACTTTATATTGAAAAATAAATATAGCTCAATATATATTGAGCTATATTGAGAATCAACAAAGCTATATCAACATTATAATTTATATAAAAATAATTTATATTAATAAATAATATATATTAAAATATATTATATATTTAAATTATATATTTAATATTTATAAATATATATTTATAAATAATATATATTATTTATATATTTTGCTAGGCTGCTGCCTCATCGTAAAATAAAAGCTGATTTTACTAGATCACTTTATATTGAAAAATAAATATAGTTCATATTTAATGAAATTAAATATGAAAATTTAAATTTTAAATTTTAAATTTTAGATATATAAATTTAATAAATATATAGATTTTTGAATCAAAAATTAGCAATACAGAAAACTATGTTCTGCAAAAATAGCAATTAAACTAGGATTTAAATTTAAGAATGGAATACAGACTTTAGTAGATAGTTGATTATTTACAAATAATGATAAATTAGCTACCTATGCGATCGTCTAGTTAGTTAATTATAATATTAATTATTATTAGTTAATATTAATTAACTAATAATATTAATTATTAAATGGATAAAATATATTAAAATTGTGATTTTGTAATATTGCGTAATTGTGTAAGATTGTTCGCTAATAAACTTTCCAATGCGCAATTGAATCAACTAATTTAGTTAATCAATTAAATCATTTATTTAATTAAATCAGCTAATTTAGTTTTATTATCGACACTAAATGTTTATCATTTTTGCCATAGCCCATCAAAGTGAGCATTAAACAAAATGAACAGTCATAATCGATTGAAAAATAAATTTCAAACTGGTTCTCGTGAACCATTTTGAAATTTTAACCAATTCATGTAATACAGAATTAGACGATTTTAAAGACCTATAATAATTAAAAAGTTTCAGACATTAAGACAAAATTAATTTTATTATGTAATATTTATTTATTTAATATAACTTGATTGCATCTGTGTGCTAAAATTCTTCTGGTTATAGCACGACATTGCCCTCACAGGTATTGTTCCTATTCTTGATACAACAAGATTAATTAATTAATTAATATTAATTACTCGTGATTTTCACTTCTAATGATTTCCCTTTTGCATGGAAAATCTATTAAATATATATTAATATATTAATATATTATATTTATCTAGATATATAATTATATTATATACATTATGATATTATAATGTGTATAATATTATATAATTTTACCCGATTGTGATTGCAGCAAATGGTGCACTTGGTTTATTAACCCAACGTGTTGATAGCAAGACTATCGAGGAATTACAACGAAACCATCAAACATTTAAGATGCAAAATAAGTTTTGCACTAGCGAAAGCGACGTCTATGTGTGTTCGAGCCAGTCGGTCAACTTATAATTTTCCGCTCTACGCTAGGACTGGAAGATTTTGCAGAAGATCTTTATTGAACAAAATTTTTTCACATTTTTCTCGTCTCTTTATTTATGTTTTATTACATAAATTGATTTATCGTTAAAAAATATAATATTATTTAATTATAATATTATAATGTATATTATATAATATAAATTATAGTATTTTATATTATATATAATATTATATCATGTACGTTTGACAATAAGATGATGGTTTATGTGGTTGCTAGCCGTACAGTGTTGGAAGAACATCATAAATTTGTAATTTACTGACCGTAAATATTATTAAAAAATATTTATAATTTATATTAAAAAAATATTTAAAAATAAAAAAAATAAAATAAACATAATTGACACCAATTATGTTATAATTGGTGTCAATTATACGCTATATTTATTGCACCTTTTCGTTTCATAATTTGGAACAAAGCATGCATCAACGTTTGCGTTTTTTGATTTTTTGTATTTTTTTATCTCATCGTTTGCTTTTTGTTTTACTTCTGGTTTTATGGCAAGTCCGGATTCGCTGCTATTCTTGAAACTGCGTCAGACAAGCATTTGATGTTTAAGTTATCGGTACCAGCTCTGCTATATACTATCCAAAACAACCTGCTATTTATAGCTTTAAGTAATCTGAATGCAGTTGTGTATCAGGTAATTTTAATTTAAACTTAAAGATAGATTGCATTTCAGAATTTAATTTGCATTTAGATGACATACCAATTTAAAATTTTGACAACCGCAATGTTCACAGTACTTTTACTAAAGCGTAAACTTAACAGGCGCAAATGGATTAGTCTTGTAGTATTAATGATAGGCGTGTGCTGCATTCAAGTAACCTAATATTTTTTATTTTTATATTTTTGTACATTATTATGTTACATAATTTTGTTTAATTTGATCGTTGCCTATCGAGATTCATAAAACACGTTGTGGGCATATCACAACGCTGCTTTTCGACAGCCGTAGCGTGCTCAGCGAAGTTAGATTCATTATCTACATATTTACGTAATTACGTATTACACTTACAAGAGTCTACGGTGTTGCCGCGAATTAATTACTATTTCAAGAGAAGTTTGAACAACTATATTCAGTCATTTTCGGCACCCTTGTCTATTTGGAGGACTTGCTTTATATTTTACTGTATTATATTACATTATTGTCATTATATATATTATTTTATATAATTTATTACAGGGTATAGTTTTTAAAAAAACTATACTATATTTTTATATTTATATTTATATTATATTACAATCAATTTATAATATTTTTTATTTATTTGAAAATTGAATTTGTAAGAAACATAATGTAGATACATTAAGGATAAAAATTATCTCTTTTATATTTTATTTAAAAGAATAATATGATTATTCTTTTAAATGATTAATATGATTAATATGATAATATTATATTTTTAATATGATTTCTATATTTTTATTAAAAATATAGAAATCAAAAATTATATAAATACTTATTTTATAATTATTTGGTTGACAACCGTGTTCAGTCGATCCAATATGCTAGCCAGGCAATCGAGGTGCAATTGCAAATTTGGAGTGGATGTTAGATTAACATATTTCCAACATACACGTACCAAGTTTGTAGTCGAGTCAAATGTGATACGGGCGAATTTGATGATTTGGCAATATTCATACGGCTCGCTTTTGAACGCGTCATTTTCGATTTTTTTTTGCGGTTTGGTTTTATCGGGCCAGTCTAGAATGCAGGTCCATATTTTTGAGGTATGAAGAAGCATTACATGAAAGAGTTGCAATGCAACAAAGCTTGCAGTAGCACGCAATTAAAATCGATAGTCGAAGACTTACGTTAAAAATGAGATGTAAAAAATAAATTCGAAGTTAAAACAACAATGAGATACGAATAATTCGTAACGAATTCAAATGGAATACCACAATAAAATTAATCGATTCGACAGAGCGGTCAATTCGACTGAGATGTTTACAGATTGCTCATAAAAAATTATATTGATAGAGTATTTGTAAAGTATTTGTATTATATCGTGACTCATTATATAATTTTATACTAAAACCATAAGTTTCTTCCATTTCAATATAAAGTTATATCTAAAATATAACATTTAGTATATAATTTAATATAAATTTTATATTATCAAAATATTAATAAAATTTTATTTTATATTATTTTTTATATTTAATATAAAATTTCCTGTAATAACTTTATATTTTAAAAAAATTCCTGTAATAACTTTATATTTAAAAAAATTCCTGTAATAACTTTATATTTGAAAAAGTTGAAAACACGAAAATTGTGAAACATTTTATTGTAATCCTGATGATGATAGCAGGAGCTATCGAAATATAGAATTTGTATCAAATATAGGATATTTTCTGTTTCTTTGTTCCTGTAATAACTTTTTATAATTTTATATAATTAAATTATAATTTAATGATATAATTGAATTAATAATTTATAATTAAAATGTAATAATTTTCATTTAAATATAATATGATTTTTTATATAATTTAATTATAATTCAATAAAAAAATACAATAAAACAGCTTGAATTTTTAAATGACCGCAAACTTGTCATTCAGCTAAATGAAGTCACTACTGCAAGTAAACTCAACCAAACGACAAATAGCTTGACTGGTCTATTGTGCGTTATGATTGCAAACTTTACCAGTGGATTCTCTGGGGTTTATTTCGAGAAGATGCTTAAATCCAACGTTAGCTCAATATGGATGCAAAATCTGTTTCTAGGTTTGTCCGGAATTTATAAAGTTTAATGCGGCTAATAATTATTAGCATGCTTCTCCGCTGCTTTCGGATTAATGAACTGCATGATATTTGATTACAGAGAGATTGCTGTGTTCGGATTTTTCCGAGGATACAATTACATTGTATGCCTTGTGATTTTACTGCAGGTAAGTTTTGCTTTTAAAGCGAATAGTTTTTGTGTTTACAATGTCATTTTCAAATAAGAACTACAATTTGCTTGATTATTTCACGTCCTCGATTATTGATTATTTATTATACATTATTAATGCCCTTGATTATTTCACGTTATGGGAGTAATTAATCAAGAAAATTCGATTTATTCAAAAAATTAAACTATGTATTGTCCAATATATTGATGGCTAAGATAATAATGTTTCTTGTTGATAACATAAAAGTAATTGGCCATAATATCGCGTATTATTTTCAAAATAATTGTCAGTAAAATTTTTTTAATTTCTACTTTAATATATTAAGAGTTGCCTTCAGTGTCCCTAATAGATAACACGCGATTTTAAAATAAAATCGCGTATTTATCAATTTATCGCTTATTGAATTGATTAACGTTTTTTATAATATATTAGTTATTATATTATCTTAGTTATATATTTTTCAAAATTATATTAATAAGAGACTGTCACTACATGATATGAAAATATTCGAAATATTCGAAATATTGTAAATAGTCGACTACGCCATCAAAGATAGAAGATATCTTTAATATGTTTTGATAGTTTATAGCATAAATTATCAAAACCTAAGTTCATTTATTATAAAGTCTGTCTTTTAAAAATTCGAATAATTTAATGCTATAATATATTTATACTATTTATTATTAAATAAAAATATTATAAATATAAATATCATCTAAATAATATAAATTTGAGTTATTTGCTGACTGTGTAAAAATTGCTGACTGTAAAAATATACAGTCGTTCAAATTGCACGAATAAATATATTTAATTAAGTAGAGATTACGCTATTTACTTAATTAAGCAAAGATTAACATATCACTTAAATATAATGGCGTCCATGCAGCTGATCTTATTCAAAAGTAATAAGACATCATTACGAACGTACTTTAATTTCCATTAAACTGATATTTTTAATATTTTCGTTAATAAAAGAAGTCGCTAACTTTGCACTTTGGACACATTTAATAGAAATACATAATCTTTACTTAAATATAATGGCGTGCCTGTTTCATTTTATGTTTGTATTTGATTCTACCAATGAATTTCTCTATTCTCGAAAATTCGTTAAATTTACACCCGGTCATATTTAATAGTAACTAGCTATTTTTAGGCCTTAGGTGGTTTGATAGTTGCGGTTGTAATCAAATACACAGACAATATAGCCAAAGCATTTGCAAGCTCATTGTCTATAATCATATCTGCCGTGGTTTCATATCTTCTGCTAAACGATTTGACTCTCTCATTGTAGTACAATTTATTACTCTAACGTTCGTTAATAATTTATTTTTGTTAGGTTCTTTTTCGTTGGTTCTGTGTTAGTCCTTGCGTCGACGTTTTACTACAATTACGATTCGAAACCAACAGGTTAGTTGATAAATATGTATTAAATTATCTAGTCATATATTCAAATTATATTTTATTATCTGAAATATATACATTATTATATTATGAAATTTTCAAAGCTAAGATTCCGAGTAGTTTTGCAAAAAGTAATGGATAAAGCAGAAACTAATATAATTAATTATTTGGCCTCACGACAAAATATGGATTATAAATTCTTACTTCAGATTATAAAAATCATTTACTTAATGCGTCGAGGCTTGTCGATGTCTCGTCGAAGCTCATTTTTTTTAGTAATTCTTATGTCAAAGGATGATTTTTTCAGATTGACATTTTTAAATCTAATTAGAATTAACTATTTAATCATTAAAGTTAATGAACCCTTATATATAATCAATCAAAATTTTTCAATATGAAATCTAATAAAAAAACAATTTGCTATCTGCTATCAACTAGCCCTTGAGCGAATATCAACTAACACCTGTTATCCGAATTGTGCTTGATTAAATTTATTGAATCAAGCACATTAATGTATAAAGTAATATATATAATCATATACATAATGTATATAATTTATTGTATACAAGCACATTAATATTAATCAAGTACCTTAATCTTCTTAATTAATGTATAAATATAATGTAATATTATATCATAATATTACAATAT
Source organism: Pomphorhynchus laevis (assembly GCA_012934845.2). Taxonomy (NCBI): domain Eukaryota; kingdom Metazoa; phylum Acanthocephala; class Palaeacanthocephala; order Echinorhynchida; family Pomphorhynchidae; genus Pomphorhynchus; species Pomphorhynchus laevis. The sequence goes on along the minus strand of WNNJ02000068.1, from coordinate 5,441 downwards.
ATTATAATATTTGTATATCTCGATTATTTATCGAATTCAAATAATAAAAATGATAAATTTTATTTTAAATAGTTAATAATGTTCCATTATCGATAGAGAATTATTGGATCCTAAATAACTTGAGGATGGAATTTGTTCAAGATATGTTTAAACAATGTCATATCTTAAATTCGTAAAGTGCGATTGTAGTGAATATCATGGTTATTGGTCATGCGCTTTTGTGTAGAAAAAGTGTTCTGCTTAAGAGACGTTACAACGACCTCTGCGACATCATAAATTTTACACTAAATATTGAAAACTTCTAAGAAAGAAGGAACATTTTATTTGATATTTCGCTAACTTCTGTTAGCATCTTCAGAAAATTACTTAAGTAATTTTCTGAAGATGCCAGCAGAAGTTAGCGAAATATCAAAAATAATTTCCTCTTTTCTTTGATCCAGGTCCAATAATTCTTAATATATTCTATATTAATTTATTATTAATAATAATATTATTATATTATTATTTATAATTTGTTATATTGACTAAAATATCGAATTTAATTGGCCAAAATCTTTTCAAAATTTACTATAAAAAACTTTTCTCAGTAACGTTAATTCCTAACACAATATCAACAATTATTAAATATAATATTTGAATAATATTTAGAATATTAAATACAAATAATTAAATATAATTAAATGTCAGCAAACATTGAAATGATTGAAAATTTTTGAAATTTAAAACCAACAATTTAAGCTAAAAACCAACAAATTACAGTTTAATGGGGACAAGGTTCATATGAAATTTGATTTACGAATAAATTTGATCGTGAAATAATTAATATTAATTATAAATATTAATTATAATATCAATATTAAGTATTATAATATTAATTATACAGCTTAAATAATTAGAGTTGATTTGCTGTTGATAATATCACAAAATAAATCTCAGTAGTAAAAAGGAGATTATAAATAGGATATCTACAATGTTGTATTTCAACTAGAAATAAATTTTCAGATTAGATTAATAAATTATCTTTAAGATTAATTAATATCTATAAGATTAATTTTGGTTCGAACATTTCAAATAAAAATAAAAATGTTAACATTAAATGTTTGATGCATGATGATTTCTTTTTGTAAGAATTTCGTTTAGTTCTTTAAACTGTTCAGGTTTCTCTGTTAACTCAAAATGATCTGCTTTAGAAACAACAAGGTATCGCGATGTTTGCTGTGATAGGCAATGTAGCGTTTGAGATTGTTCAATAAACCACGGTGAATCAAAGTCACTTGCCACAATGTGTGTTGAAATAGGCAATTGTTTTGTTATGGATACGTTTCTAGCTGTCTCGCATGCTACAGGTTGTTTACATTCCATAAATTCTTTTGCCTTACTAACAGCTGGCTCTAGATTGTAAAATCCATTTAATAATAATAAAGTAATCTTATTTTTATTTTCTAGTGCTATATTACTGTGTATTGCCCAATTAGCTAGCATTGTGCACCCACATGAATGTCCAATCATCAATATACTCTCGTTGTTTCTGTGTGACTTGAGTATAAGTTGTACCAGCTCGTTGACGATCTTATTAAAATCAGCAAATATTTCGTCCAGTGAATAATTATCGCTAAGCTTTTTATATTCAATACTATAAAAGTGTGCCAGTTCATTCGAAACCAAGCATAATCTCATAAGCGGTGCGCAATGACGTGCAGTGAGGTAATGCCAAAATCCTCCATGAACATAAATAATATCTGTGTATTTTGACTGATCAATGTGCTTGTTGTACGTGTCTTTTAGTTTCGTATATAGAATTACATTTTCAATGGGTTGACTTTCACACACATTGTCAGATTCTTAAATGATTGTAACATTGCAACGCATCTTAAAATGCTGCTACACCGTCAATTTTGTTTTTTTGAATTCATCTTCACGTAAGATATTTTATTTTTTGAATTGGGAAAACAAGCCAATAATAATAGTTCGTAGTTAAATTTCAACCATATGAATTCAATTTTGATTTTAATTAAAATTTGTATTAATCGGATAAAACTTAATAAATTTAATTGTTAAAAATTTAATACAAAACGATATTGTTTGTAACAAAACTGTACGCTGGATGATATGTTATACATTTGGCTAATTTTAAGTTGATATACCTGCGCAGTCATTGTTACCATTGAAATTGTGATGGCTATTTTTATTCTGCACACTCCTTCAATCCTATTTATAAGTCAACATCAGTACGCTATATTTCAGTATTGGTGGACCTCATCAGCTACTAATCCAACACCTACTTTTGACGTTTCGGTTCTTTTTAATGCTAGCTGCCAATCCCAATCACTCGACTCGTCTGATTTTATTGACAATTAGATTTAATGAAAGACGTTGGTCTTACATTTTGGAAATTTGACTGAAATCATTTCTGATTTTAAATTAAATCAGCGCTTGTAGTGGAAGGTGCTACCCTTAATTTGAAAACCTACCTATTTTTCCTTACTATTATCAAACTAGTCATCTATAGTTTGTTTCCTAATTTTAAGTTGATATACCTGTGCAGTCATTGTTACCATTAAAATTTTGATATCCTTTTTTATTCTGTACGCTACTTTTATCCTTGAATCCTACAGCCAACAGCAGTAGGCTACATTTCATTATTGGTTTACTTCATAAGCTACTTATCTAATATATACTTTTGACGTTTCGGTCCTGTTAATGTTGGCTGACGATCACTCGACTCGTCTGACTATTTTTACAAATAATTTGAATGAAACTTTTTTTTAATGTTTTTCAAAATTAATAAATTTAGTAAAAAAACCTTTATTTTGAAGTCAAAGTTGAGCAAAGACACAAAGTTAAATTGCAAAACGAAGGTGATAATATAATCATACGTAAACTATACATCAGAACTATAATACAAGCTATTTATAAATATATTATAATACATTTAAATACATTTTAAATCAATACAAGTATTATTATTTATACAAAACTGAAATCTTTAGGTCACAGCTTTAGTGAACTATAATCATTTCTAAAGTAACTTCATTTGTTACCAAGGTTGCAAATTTCCATGGTAGCCTTATTATTTTCTAAAGGATATATACAACCATTGGTCGTATACAACCTTAATAATATTAAAAATATTTAAAAATCGCATTGAAAAATATTGTGAGTGTTAGAATTTCAGTCATTTTTAATTTTTAATATGAAGTATAATTCCATAATTCTTGCGTTATTGTAATAAAAATTATCATTGACATGTAAATATTATGCGACGTAAAATGACTAGCTCTGTGTTGTGGTTTCATTAATAAATTTAATTTCGTTGTAAATTTAATACAATATTTACATTTAATAAATAATTATATTTTTATAACATAATTGACGTAATTCTATTACGTCAATTAGAGATACGTAAGTATTTGAATCGATATATGTATTTACGTCTTGTTTTCGATTTGGTGTAGCCCATCTATTGACACTTGCAATGATAACAATCAAATTTCACAATCGTCAATGCATCTTCATGATGTTTAAGGAGGTCGAATCCGGGCTGATTACGATAAGACCATTGACTAGGAGAAAAAATATCCATCTACGAAATATAATGCAAGGTTAACAGTTTCGAATGTAAATTCCTGTTACTTAATCGAGTGAAATTTACAAAATATTTGAGCTACTAATTTCTTACATAAAAAGTATCGAATACGAACATTATTAAATATTCTAAATATATTAAATATTATAATTAATATAATATTATAATTTAATATAGCGAATATAATTATTACGTAGATCATAATTTCTCTTTTCTGTTTTTAGATTTATGACATGAAATCCAGTTATCATTGGGCATATTAATTTAAAATATTAAATGCAATTATCTGCATTATCTAAAATATAATTTTTTCATAAAATAGGAGATGCCACAAATTTGTAAGTACGAATGTAATATTAAGTTGCTGTTAATCGTCATTAACTATGGTATAATTTAAATCAATGTATTTACAATATGTTCTTTTTAAATTCTTCCGTATCATAAATTTATAATTATTCCATGCTTTAAAATGCTCAAATTATTGATTAATTACTCAATTTTAAAACGTTATTAAATTGCATTTATATTAAACACATGCTTTGTATCAAAGCATAATTTTATATTTTTTAAACAATTAATATGAGCTCGAAATAATAACTGTATATTTTGCTACGGCACTACCGCGTTGATTTTACATACATTTCTATATTTTGCAATCACCAATCTTCGATACATCTCAATTTTCTTGGCTCGATTAGTTTGAAGGCGTCGTTCTACCTTCAAAGTCTCCTTATGTAGACCACACTCTTTTCCAAAGATATCCTCCAGATCGGAAATGCGAAAGAATCTTGCGATAGTTCCATCACCTCGAATAAACACGTTGTCACCTTTAATGCACTGATCTGGTTTGAAACGAAGATGTGCCATATCCAAATGCAAATAATCTCTAAATAGAATGAGTCCATCCGGTTTTAATAGACGCATTAACTTGCTCATACATCTTAAAGGATCTTTTACGGAGCTAAGAGTAAACACGATAATTACGAAATCAAACAGAGGAAAGTCATCGGGGAATTGATCGTTATCTAAATCAAAGCAAAATGCGTGTAGTTTATTTTCATGTACAAGTTCTTCTGATTCGGCACGCCGTTTCAGTTGCTCGATGGCAACAGTAGAACAATCAAAAGCATAGTATTTATGGATTCTGTGTCCAACAGAGTTAAGAATAGGCAATGCGCAATTACCAACTCCACATCCAACGTCTAATATGCAAAGATCCTTGTTGCATTCATCAAAAATTTCTGTGAATTCACGACATAGCCAATCGCGATCTTTAAAGAAGCCAACACCGTGCCGTTCATAAAATCGATTCCAGCAAGACTTGGGATCTTTAATAGAACGCTCGCATCGCATACTAGCTTCGCCAAATTGACTTAATTTGACTTGAGCGATTTTCATAGCATCTTCAGACATATCGACATTATCCCATGCGTTATGATCAAATATTTTTTTGCGATCACTTAGGTAACGATTACCAAAGTCGGCATTACTCTCCATGCAGGTGTCTAAAACATTTCCATTTATAAATCTTACTGAAAACATATTTATTCTATAGACTTTTATTAAATGGATTGGGTTTCCATGACGTTTCTCTGTTGAAGAGAATATATTATTCCAATCTTAGTTAGCAGCCTTCGTTTTATAAAGTAAAATTAGGCAATGTCGCGTAATGTGGTACTTAAGCGTATGATGATGAACTAAAACACCTTACATTTAACGTATTATATAATCTGCCGTACGGCATTATATGGTTAACCAATACCGCTGAATACTTTGCGTTTAGATGTATTTAGCGCAGAAACAACATTTTCAAACAAATAAACGTTTAATATATATATATATATATATATATATA